>JADLZK010002640.1:0-115705 GCA_015847255.1 Hyparrhenia diplandra
GATGAAGATGATGATGCCATGCCTTCAGATAATCTTGCAAAAGATGATGCTAATGGGTTGGTAGAGATGGAAGAGGAAACTCTGACAGAAATACCAGCCAAAGTTGAAGAGGATGTAGTCAAACCAGATGAGATTATACATGAAGTTGCAGTAGGCAAGGGTTTAGCTGGTGCTTTGAAGATTCTTAAGGAACGAGGAAGCCTCAATGAGGGAACAAATTGGGGAGGCAGAACTACAGACAAGAAAAAGAGCAAGCTTATAGGTGTGGAGGATGGACCTAAAGACATTCGCATTGAAAGATTGGATGAACATGGTAGAGTGGTAAGTACTCAGGTCCTGTCTTGTCCACTGCCACCCGGTCTCCATGATGCATAGACAACAGAAATTAATTACTGAATTGCATTTTGCATTTTTTATGATTTTGGCAAGAACTTTACTTTATATAGATTTTAAGTACTATTTTTCATCAACATGATCATCATTTCTGTTTTGCTGCTTTCTTGCAATTTATTTGATGCTTGGGAGATTGGATATGAAAAAAAATGACAATGTTTATCCTGTGTTTTCTCTGCTTCAGATGACACATAAGGAGGCATTCCGTGTTCTTTTCGCACATGTTTCATGGCAAGGGGCCAGGTAAATGAAACAAGAAAAACGCCAGAAGAAATACGAGTATGAGCAGAAAATCAAGCATATGAAATCTTCTGACACACCATTATTGGCCGCTGAAAAGATGAGAGAGGCTCAATCTCGCAACCAAACACCATACCTCATTTTAAGTGGCAATGCAAAAACAGGGTATGCCCACAACATGCTTATAACCTCCACTTTTGTATTTTAGGTTTCATTGATGCCACTACCCACTAAGCTTGCCGAATTGTTCTGATATCCTGGAATCACTTAGCTTAAATATTTACAAATGTTACTGCCTTGTCATGGTACACAGTTGTTTTTTTCACTAATATTTCCTTTTGTTTATTAATCTTGACCGGTTAATATGAAATTGATATCCTGGAAACCCACTTGATAGGATTTATTGCCTGGAGGAACTTTTGATAAGGATTTATTGCCTGTAGTTTAGACTTTGGAGGAGCTTAATGGACACATGGATGGCTATTTGTGTAACTTCCATGAGTTTAGAAATATATGAGGGATTCAATGTAAATAAGAATAAGAATACAAGCCATCTGTTTTTTTTTATCCAATGGCTCATATGGGACTATGGGAGTTTGAGTGTTGCCAATAGAGGTGCTGTTTCATCCCCTTCCAATCGAAGTTGATCGCTATCCTATGTATGTGTTGTTATGTAATAACTTACATCTCAATATTTTTCCTTATTAGAGGACTAATCTGGTTTATCTTATGTTTATTTTAGTCAAACAAGGGATGCTGGCGGCTATGCTACCTTGGAGACAGAGCAACCTGGGAGCCTAACGCCCATGCTTGGGGACAAAAAGGTTGGCCTGTGTATCCCCCTGTGTATTCTGTAATATTCTTGTTTAATGATGGAGAATGCTATATATTCAGAGATATGATGTTGACTGTTTTTTCGGCAGGTCGAGCATTTCCTGGGCATCAAACGTAGTGCCAAGCTTGGAAGCTTACCTCCAATCCCAAAGAAACCGAAGACCTGAACCTGATCTGCCATTAACTGTGAGTAGCAATCAGCTGACCTGCTTCAGCAGGCTACAACACATTCACTGAGTAGCAATCAGCCACCTTGACGGGTACAACGTTCGCTGTGAGTAGCAATCAGCCCACCTGCTTCTGCAGGCTACAACAGGGCCAGATGCCTACTGCATGCTGAAGCCCCACTGCGCTTAAAATGCAATAGCCTGTACATTTCTTCTAAGGCTGTGTTCATATCCTGAAAATTCAAGCTGAAAAGCACGGTAACACTTTTCTTTTATTTGTGGTAAATATTATCCTACTATGAACTAACTAGGCTCAAAAGATTTGTCTCGTAAAGTACATCCAAACCGTGCAATTAGTTATTTCATTTACCTACATTTGATGCTCCATGCTTGAGGTAAAAAATTTGATGTGATGGGGAATCTTGAAAAGTTTAGCCATCTAAACACAGCCTAAGCTGATCACACTAACATTCTTGCACTTTCGATGTGATTCTGTAATTCAGTTATACGTGTGCATCCTTCTCTGCCAAATGCAGATGTTGAACATATAAGTGATGCAACTGAATATTGTTCTCGCGACACACCATTTTGGTTATTAATAAACTGTAGTTATAATGTCTGCGTTGGGGTTTCATTTGTTGTGGGCATTCAATCGTCTTTGAATAGGGTTGACAAAAATAAGGTTGTGAGCAACTGTATCTGATGACAGCCTATGGCTGAAGCAGCCTGTGTCTAGTACTACCTGTGTACCGAAAATGGTGCGACTCTAACTATCTAAATTTTGATCCAGTTTATACGCTATAGTGTTTACATCTATGACATGAAATAGATATATTATGAAAAATGACGAATGTGATGTCAATTATCTGATGTCATATTGCTTCAAAACAAACTTATTTGATATCACAAGTAATATTCTTAGCAGATGAGCCTGATTGATATATATGCAGAGGTGGAGTGACCTTGCTTCCTTCCCTAACAGCGGTCAGAAGTCCCCAACAAACCAGACCGGTGTACTACCTGCACAAGCACAAACTAGCTAGCTTTCCCGTACGAGATATCATATATAGAGCTTGTAAATTACACACCTTTTTGTTCAAACTTTTATTGTTGGGTATCTATGTTTTATCCTTAGCATCCAGATTTCTAGAACATTGGGGTCGAGGATAGTGGAGCATCACCTGTAAAAACCATGGTGCGAAGGGCATTGCTCTTTCATGAGGTAGAAGGCGTACCTATTGTAATTGGGGCGAGGAACGTGTTCTATTTCGGTAATATGATGCATTCTCTGAGTTGTATCGTCGTAGATAGCAACTAGTATGATCTTGTTCTATTATAGATAGCGATGTTTTTATCTAGTGCCTATAATATTTACACAAAAAATAAAGTAAAGCATAGCATATATAGAATTTAAATGCATGACGAAAAAGATGATTATGTAGTTTCCTTGCGCTACGATGCGCGGATACTTCAGGGGGGTTGCGTATCGCGTATCCGATACTCCGCGGATACCGATACTCCATGGATACGCCGTGGATACGTATCCAGGCCGTACTAAGAAGATTGGATACGTGCTGCACTGGATACTCGTATCCGATACGCGTGGGCTGATTGGATACGGCCCATGAAGCTAAATGACCCAAATTTCACTCTTCCACACGACGTCTTGTGTTCCCTGCCTGATGTCGGTGGCCGAGACGCTCGTATTATATGTGTGTCGCCTTGTATTATGTCGTTCCGCCTCGCACTTCCTTCCATTAGACATGTGACTGGCGATGACGGGCGGCGGCGGCGACGGGTTAACGGCGGCGGCGAGCCGGAGATCGGCGGACGGGCGGCCGGGCGTGAAAGGCTACAAGCAGATGCAGCCCTCTCTCGCCCTCGGATGATCTCCTCTAGCCCTAGCTTTAGTACCAAAGAATCAACGATCCTTGTAGTTATAGTTATGTACTTACGTTCACCATGTAGATGGCGTCGTGTGATGATCGTGCTCCAATTGAAGTTGATGATCAGCAAAAGAAGAAGAATAGTATCCTATGAACCCGTGTCCGTGATTTATGGATGACTTTAAGCGATTAATTTGTGAACTATGTTTTATATTGAATCATGCTATTATTAATATTATTTTAAAAAAATCTTAGGCGTATCCCCGTGTCACTGTTTTTGGAGAATAGTGTATCCGCGTATCGGATAACGTATTGTATCCAATACACGTATCCGTATCCGTGTAACGTAGTCCTTGCGCATCCTAGACTTTCAGTTTAGTTTCTCCACTTGGTATCTTTGATCTGGGGCCGTGCTCTAACTGCGTTTGGAACGAACGATGTTTCTCGTTTGGGAATCAGGTTTTCAAAACATTTGAATGAGACAATATTTCACGTCTCAGGCTGCTACTTTTACGACAAACGAAGCCAGAGCAGAATGAGACTAGTGATGGTGTGATTTCACCGCACTTTGAACGGCTCAGGTGGCCTCACCTCAATTGATGGTAGAAATCAGATGCCCCTCACAGTAACCATGCATCATTAGAGATTTTTAGTGTAAAAAAGGTGACAAGCGACGGTGCTGGCCATGACCATGACCTGACCTCGTGCAGATGTGGTGGCAAGCATGACGCGTCGCCTCGCCGCCTGAGACGTGAACCTCCCGAGTCGCCGTCCGTCGCCGCCTGAGACTAGAGACACGATGAGAAAGGCAACGGAGACGGGGAGACAGCCACAGCCTCTCCATCGTCTCCTATGGCTACTACCAACCTAGACAGGTCGCCACGCCATGTCCAAAGCGAGAGCGATGTGATTCTACCGCACTGACACCGCCCGCGTCCGTCCTAAGAAATGCCATTCAGAGGACACACGCTTTATTGCCTACTCTGAAAGTCTGAAAGGCAAAGGCATCATCATCGTCTGATCTGATTCCTTTCCAGCACAGCACAGGATTGATCGATCCCAGCAACACACACACAATCCTGCCGACCGGCTTCTGCCCCCTGTACCGGCAAAAACCCATGCCACACGAGGTCCCTTGCATAATTGTGCGCCAAAAGCTTAAGGCGTCACACACAGGCCAGGTCCAGTCCAAGAACTGGACGTCGCGTCGGAGAGCACTCGGAGTCTCTCTCATGGTTGGAGGATGACGAGGAAATCCCTGCCGTGGAGTAGTTTAAGCAGGAATCCCTTAGAATTCACAAGGACAATGCTCTGATATGCTCTGATTAGCTACTAGAGTAGGATAGGAAGGAATACCCTTAAATCCTAATTCAGAAACACACCCCACTGACTGACGTCGCTGTCATGCGTATGCCTATGCGTGCGTGCCTGTCATCCTCCAACAAACAAAGCCAGCAAGCAGTGGCCTTTTTTTGGTGTATAAATACGGCAGCCTGCTATGAGGAATGCAGGCGCCATCCATCATCAATCTCATTGTGCTTGTGGCTGTGTGATTCCGTTTGGCCTCTAGGGTGAGGTGCTTGCTGCTTGCATTTTGGTAGTGCAGGGCACTGAAGGCGAAGATGGAGGCGTACGCTGCCGGAGCCAAGTTCGATTGCTTGCTGTTTGGTGAGGACCAAAGCAACGTCCATGAACTGAGCCCTCCTTTTCTACCTTGTTGGTTTGTTGTTTTGCATGGACCATGAACTGAGCCCTCCTTTCTTTTGCACGTTGCAGACATGGATGACACTCTGTACCCGCTGAGCCTAGGCATCCACCTAGCATGCCGCAACAACATACAGGGTACGCAATTCTAGTACTCATCCATCCAAATTATAAGTCGTTTGACTTTTACCCAAGTTTGACCATTCGTCTTATTCAAAAAATTTGTGCAAATATCGTCAAATTCAAGTCATTCTTTAAGAACTTGTATTAATAAAGAAAGCCACGCAAAAAAAAATTGATATTTTACACAAATTTTTGAATAAGACGAGTGGTCAAACTTATTGTCAAAAAAGTCAAACGACTTATAATTTGGGATGGAGGGAGTAGCATCTTTCAAGATAATAAAGTTTTCTTGCCTGCTTGTAAGCTTGCAGTGTAAAGACTGACTAAGGCCAAATTGCAGAGTACATGGTGAACAAGCTGCGGATCGAGGAGAGCCAGGTTCCCCAGATGTGCGTCGACCTCTACAGGGAGTATGGAACTACAATGGCCGGCCTCAAGGTTCTCTACCTTGCTTGTTGAAGCCTGTCTTTCATATATAATCTTGATCATCATATTCATCATGTTTTGACGTGCTAGGTTTTGGGGTACGATTTCGACTACGACGACTTCCACGCCTGCGTCCATGGAACGCTGCCGTATGAGAAGGTGAAGCCTGACCCGGTGCTCAGGCAGCTACTGCTTTCCCTCCCGCAGAGGAAGATCGTGGGCCCCTTCTCCCGATTCTGATTCAAATTTCATTAATTCCCATCAACAAGGGCAATTTGTGACTGAATATGCTGCTGCGTGCCTGCGTCTATGCTCATGTCTGAAACTAACTACCCGGTGCCGGCTGTCTGCAGATTTTCACCAACTCTGACAAGGCCCACGCGGCCAGAGTCCTGGAGAAGCTCGGCCTCGAGGACTGCTTCGAAGGGGTCATCTGCTTCGAGACCCTCAACCCGCCGCCAACGCCAACCGACAAGAAGGATGGCGGCAGCGGGATCCTGTGCAAGCCCTCGTTGGAGTCCATGGAAGCTGTCATCGACATCGCCAAGCTCGACGCCAAGAGAACGGTCTTCTTTGACGATAGCGCGCGCAACATCGCCGCCGGAAGGCCGCCGGTTTCCACACAGTCATCGTAAGCTAGCTTTTCTCTTAGTTTCTCCTTGGTGCCATGCGTGCGTGTGCGTTGTGCAATCCACGGCGGATGCTGACAGCGCCGCCATGGAACGGGAACCTTTGCAGGTGGGGGAGCTCGGTGCTGGTGCCAGGGGCGGACGTGGCGCTGGAGAGCATCCACAACATCACGAGGCGCTGCCGGAGCTCTGGGAGGCCGCCGGCGACCACGTCGAGGCCGTCCTCCGGTCCGCCGCCGTGGAGACCACAGTGATTGCCTGATCTGAATAATTAACACCAAGAAATTATTGACCGCCATGGGCTCACACGGCCACGCAATGCTACTGTATAGTATATCTCGTGACGTGCAAACTGACTTGTCAGTTGCTGTAACTCAATATGTTATCGGTGCGGTGTTCTAGTTCAAATCTGGACAACAAAATTAAATAAAAATGATTACATATGGCTCACTGCGTTGACATATTATAAAGTAAATTGTGTGAAGGTCGATTGTTGCTCAAAAGTGAACTGCGCACCTTCACTATCAACTTAGAATTTTTGTTAAACCGGTTGCTGCAACTCGACATCACTTAAAAAAAAAAAATCAGAGGCTGCTGCAATGTACTATAGCCTATAGGCCATTGTTTCAGAGGTTAGTGCAGCTTTATTAACATTTACTCCCTCCGTCCCATTAAGTTTGTCACCTTAAATTCCGTGTCATTTTGTTTGATGATTCGTCTTATTTAAATTTTTGCATAAATATAATTTATTTTGTTATGACTTATTTTATCAATAAAGATACTTAAATATTAATTTATTTATTTTATTATTTACATTAATATTTTAAATAAGACGGGTTGTCAAACATAAAGTTAAAAAGTCAAAAACGTCAAACTCGAGGGACGGAGGGAGTAAAGAGCTAGGACATAGAATATTTTATTAGGTATGAGAGTCACCAAGAGCTAAGCTCACATACTTTTCTATGATTCATGTGTCTATCTCCATATAATTTTTATACTACCATATTAGGTTACTCTATTTTTTTTTATCTCTTTTTAAGTTCATATGAGCTAGCAAGTCTGACTCTATAATATAGGGTGTCCTTACAACTTGTAATAATGAAGACTTCAATAAAAACTAATCACCTTTTTATCTAAAAACTCTTTACCCCTTTTGGTGGGTTCCAAATTTTCCTATGCTAATTTTATATTTCTCTTTTAAACAACGATCTTCTATAAACCGAATAAATTGAACTTAAGTTACTACATTAACTGACTGTGTTGATAATACAATTATGAAAAAAAAAGCAATACTTACTCATAACATGCCATCACATCTTTTGTATTAAAAAAACTTCCTTAAGCCAAGAAAAATAGGACGAAAATGAAAAGGAGCCGACGTATAAAGCCATTCGCCAGAAATTACTTTTTCCGCCGCATTGCTTCAGGCCACGGCGGCGGATGCCGAGGTGCAAGCCCGCATCGTGTTGCTAAAGAAGCTAGGCATTGAAGTTGAGGAGAATACTATCGAACCGGAGGTCCAAAGTAAATTCATTGTCGCCTTCCATTTTGTCCGATCAGAAGAAGGAGTGCGTGGAGGCTTTCCTAGGCGAAAAATTTCGACGTAACAACCTTGGATATGGACTTGACAGGTCTGGAGGGCGAGGTCGAGGTCGAGGCTACGACGCCCAGCGTCCGCCTTATGTTGTGATTGTTTTCTTTGTAATCATAACCGCGTGTGAGTTGTTGTCGGGTGGGCTTTGGTAATCTGCGGGTTGCCGTCCCCCTCGTTCCTGTATTCAAAATGTTCTTTCGCTTAACGAAAAACACGCTCAGCGTGATCAAAAAAAAAAAAAAAAAGAAATTACTTTTTGGCAAGGTGGTGGAGGAGGAGCTGTGTGTGTGAATGACTCAACTCCAGCTTTAACGGGGTGAACCCAGATACCACAGATTATATACACGCTGAATTGTTGTCTTGTTCAAGTCCTTTTATGTGTCAGCTGAGTCTTAACCGTTAAGGATGTGCCTGTACTCTTCAATTATACTTTAAAATCTGATCTAATCCACTCCAAAATTATTGAAGGGAGGCAGCAAAAAGGAATATGTGGTGTTTCATTTCATCTCTATTGTCTTCTCCTTTGTCTCATTGTTGGCAAGGACGCAAGGTGCATAATTGATGATTCGAGTGGATGATGATGCTGACTAAACCCCTACGTGGTGCCTGCCTGATGCGCTGACAGTTTCATAATTGAGAGAACTCGCACGCGGAATATGTTATACGTGTGACGCGTGTATATCCTCCCTACTCCAATATTCTTGGACTAATTGAGCGTGCCTGTTTGGTTACGTTAGTGCGGTTTGGTGAGGTAGCAGCTATCATGTGTACTGTTTAGTGCTCAATGTAGTTTTGTGGCGCTTTTATTTGAAGTTCAATTGTAATTTCTCTAATTGTTGCTCTCATTTGCTGAACATTATGAATTTTTCCTATCTTTCAAAACGAAGGCAGAATTTGCCCATGTTGCATTGCGTTGAGAGAAATTAAGCGTGTTAGTTAAGCTAAAAAAAAGAGTTTTCCATGTGAATATATTTTTTTTTCCTGTAATATGATGTCCCATAAAAATATATTCCTTTCAGGATGTGTGGTAGCCAATTTAAAACATATAGCGCGAGGTCACGCGTCGATGCACACTCGTGCCCAATTGTCTTTTTTGGCCGGCTGCATCCGAGCCAAAGCAAAGATTTGTTTGTGTAGGATATATCAACTAAATCAAGCATCTTTGGTCACGTTGCTAGCACGAAAGAAGTACTTAAAAGCAGCTCGTGGATTTGCTTAAGGCCAGAAAAAGATCCTCGTGGATTTGTTTAAGGCTTTGGCTTTCACTTACTACCATATGTCAAATTCTCTCCAAGCTAAGCTAAGAGATTGTTCGGATTGCTCTGCAAACCGAAGCAGCTCCACAAAAATCTAGAATTTTTGAAGCATCTCTTTAGGTGTTCCCACATTTTCATATTTTTCCTAGAGCAAAGTTTGTAGTTTGGCTAAAAAAAAAGGAACAAGCTAGAAAAACATGAAGAGAAACCGTCTCAATCAAGCCCTAATTCTATATGTTTCAAAATATAAGACACGATTTTTAACAATTGAGTTTTTTTTGGAATATTGAAATTTGATTTTTTTCTGTATAATATATCTTTTATTTATTACAATGTTTATATCAACAAATTGTTACCATTGTATTGTAAACAACACCAAGTATTCATATATTTCTTAATTAAAATATATGAGACCGCCTTGAAAAAGAAATTCTAACCCCAGCAAAGAGTCAATTTAAACGGTTTGGTAAGTGGACAGAGATAGTTTTTCTGATTGGAAAAAGTCTGGATTCACTCCCCAACTATCACAAAAGTTTACTTTTCCTCCCTCAACTCAAAAACCGGACATATCACCTCCCTCAACTTTTCAAACCATGCAAATTACCTCCCTCGAGCGGTTTTGAAGGTGGATTTGCTACAGTAACAGTGGTTTGCTACAGTGCCAGTGGGTTTGCTACAGTCACAGTGTCTTTGCCTTTTCTTTTTAAAAATTCGATTGAATCTTTAAAAAATCATAGTAAATTATAGAAAAATCATAAAATAAAAAATCTAATTTTATTGGAGTCCACATGATTAGATCTACACAGTGAATATATAATATGATATGCTTCAGTACAAAAAGTTTTTGCTACGAAGGTTTTGTCTTTTTCTTTTATATTTATAATTCGTACTCCCTCCGTCCCCAAAATAAACGACGTTTTAAGCTTCAGAAAGAAACATATGCCGGCAATTATATACTAAAATAGGATTAATATTTATATTACATAATTAGTATCATTGGAAAGATCTTTTGATCTAGTTTTTTAACAAATTTATTTGGAGATTTAAATCTTCCACGTATTTTCTACAAATCGAGTCAAACTTGTGGCAATTTAAAACCCAAAACGTCGTTTATTTTGGGACGGAGGGAGTAGGTGCAACTTCTATAATTATTTTGTTAGACAAAAGCACACCATATTATATATTCACCGTGTAGATCTACTCATGTGGAGTCTAACAAAATTATATTTTTATTTTATGATTTTTCTGTAATTTACTATGATTTTTTAAAGATTCAAGCTAAATAAATAAAAAAAGAAAAAGACAAAATCTTTTTAGCAAAAACTTTATACTAAAGCATATCAAATTATATATTCACTGTGTAGATCTAATCATATGGAGTCCAATAAAATTGGATTTTTTATTTTATGATTTTTCTATGATTTATTATAATTTTTCAAAGATTCAACAGAATTTTTTAAAAATGAAAGGTACTGGTACTGTAGCAAACCCACTGACACTGTAGCAAACCACGGTTACTGTAGCAAATCCACCTTCAAAACCGCTCGAGGGAGGTAATTTGCATGGTTTGAAAAGTTGAGGGGAGGTGATATGTTTTCGAGTTGAAAGGAGGAAAAGTCAACTTTCGCGTGACTTTGGGGAGGGAATCCAGACTTTTTTCCTTTCTGATTTTGGAGTCCATACGAATGCTAAACTGCTGGGCCTGAGCCAATCAGCCGAAGCTGGCCATTTCTGGAAGCCCAGCCCACGAAAAGCACGAAACAGCCATGACAGCCCAGTCCATCCAACGCACGGCTTTCCTTCACTTTTCTACGGCAGCCGGCGGCCAGCAGCGTTCGTCTGCGTCGCGCCTCGCCGTACCCATCCCGCCGCCGTCGTGGACGCCATGGGCCGAGGCCGCAACCGCAAGACCCGCAACTTCGCCACGTTCCGCCTCTGCCCGCGCCCCGGGGCCGCTGACGCCTCCGACCGTGTCTTCGTTCGCGTCGACGACAACCAGTATTCCGTGCCCGGGTTCACCGACGACGAGGCCCCCTCGTCCTCCACCGCCGTCGGTGGAGACGGCGGCGAGCCCACCCCTCCTCCTCCACCTCGGCCAACGACGACGGAGCCCCTGCCGGAGCACGTCCGCCAGGAGATCTTGGAGCTCGGCCTCCCCGACGACGGTTACGACTACCTCACCCACCTCCGCGAGCTCCGCCCCTCCCTCTCCTCCACCGGCGGCGGGGATCCTCGGCCGTGTTCCTACCCAGCCGCCGCCCCGCGCGCTCCGGCCTCCCCGTGGACGTCAAGGTCCGTTCGTCAGCATCCTGTGCCGTTTCGTCTGTCTGCCGAGTTGGCTAACTCAATTCGTGCGTCGTGCAGGCGTACAACTTCACTCGTACACCGCTTGCTTCCGGGGAGGTTGCGGTGGTGGCGGCTCGTCGGACTGAGGAGGCTATTGACCTGGATGTCGCTAGGCTGCTTGACGGGAGCGATTCACTGGCCGTTGAGTTCGGGGATGAGGATTTAGAGGAGGATTTTGTTGTCCTTGCGAATGAACCAGATGAGGAGCAGGAGAACGAGGAAGAGAATGTTGCTGGGGGCAAGGAGAAAGCTCTGCAGCTGCCTCACGAGCATTTTGATTCGGTGAGCTCAGCGTCTACTTTATGATCATTACTGTCTGCGAAGAAAGAGCTGTTGATCTGCCAGCAATGAGTCACTACCAGCTCTGCTCAGTGCTCACTGCTACAATACAATCGATGACATGGACGTTTGCTGTTTAATCGTTGAATTTATTTTCATAATCAACAGTTCAGTGACTAACCTTCCATCATCAATCTAACAGAACACGGGTGTCAGTTATGCTGAAATCTTATTGCATTCTAATTTCTTGGGCATGCTTGTGAGCATTCGTGTGCACAAATTTGGTGTTACTGTTCTAGTACTTTTCATTCAAATTCCATGAATATATATATATTCAAGTTTTTGATTTGTGTGTGATATGCAATTCACAGCTTTCTTTGGAATATGCTGACAGTGGAGATGGTTGTCATGTTCGAGATGCAAAGCATGATGAACTGTCCCAGGAGATTACAAACGAACTGAAATCGACTTCGCAGTGAGAACTTTGATACTGATAAAAATGCAGGGCACCAGCACCACAATATGTTGCTCATGGGATACTAGAGTCAAAAGAGCAAATTGATTTATCTTCTAATGCCATCTCCGAATGTGTTGGGTATGCTGAATCATATGAAGTCAGTGAAGAAGAACAAGTGATTTTTGCTCCAGAAAGTAGTGAGGGATCTGCGGTTATGTACTCTACTACCATGGTTTCTGGATCATATCTCGATGTTAAAAAGAAATTTCCGAAACTTTCCCCTGGAGAAACAAGTATGAAAAAAACCATCATCAGAAAAGGAATAGATAAGCTTCCTGCAGGGCATTTACCTCAGAGGAACACTCCGAGTGGTGAAAAACCGGGACCCTGCAAGGAACCAAAAGAGGAAGGGATAGAAAGCTAGGTAAATAGGTTCTCATTTCAACTCTTGAACATTTTAGTTCGGTATTCCTAACATTGTTGCTGTGTTCTGTTCATTTATTTATCTGAGGCTATTTGCTAAGCTTATTCAATGCAGAAAATGAGAAATGCTAAACAGACGGAAAACCATCATATTTCGGTCCTTAATGTTTTAGGCTCGATCCATAGTTTGTTTAATAATGGCCACACACATTATCACACTGTTCTGTTATAATCCAGACAAAAAATGTTTCAAAGAAGCAGGTCATTGAGGTGTATTTTTCTGCTACATTATCATAATAACTAACCACGCCGCTTCTGTGAAATGCTTGATACCATGATGTTTACTGGCTTGTGGCATCCTTTTTTTCCCTTAAAGGAGCATTCTTTTTTCTTGGGGTCTCCTTTTATGCATTTCATGTCATCATTGTTACTGATAATTGAAAGATCATGTCATCATTGTTACTGATAATTTTGTCTTCTAGGCTATAGAAAGATCAAGGTTGCAGAGCAAAGAATGATGATGTTGTCACATGACCATGTTGTGTAGTACGCTTTATGAGTTATGTAGTTTGTTATGTACAGTAAATCTGAAACTTGAACTGTGTACTTTCAAACTTCAAGAGAACTGTAGAAACAAAATTGTATGCCAGATTAGACAGAGTTAGTTTAATGTGAGGTTTTATCTCAAGATTTTTATATGTAGGGCTGCTGTCTGCTGATCATCTCACTGGAATCAAGCAAGAAATTGTCACTTGTCATCACAATCCAGATCAGATGTATTGTCTCCCTAATGTCTGCCGAGGAGGAAACAATGAAAAGAAACAAAGATGTACTGGATAGCTAAAGGGATTTAACAGTGAGATATATCCAACCAACTGATGGTTCTGCTAACTGGAGATTTAACGAATTAGTGTACCATGGAAGGTACTACGAACTATTGCAGAACTGTTGTAGACAGGAGTTGCCATCCAGATCACTGTTTAGTGCTAGTGCAAAGTGCAATGCATCTGAGTTCAGATGCGCTAACTTTTGTTTCACGAGATGATGTTTGCATCAGAGAGAAGATAGAGGTGGTGCAGTATGCATCTGCACGACTGACTGCACCGTACCTGTAGGGATGTCCTTCCCGGTTTAAACTTGAAAACGAAGCCCTTTCATGGTTGCTATTGCGCTCCAATCATTTGAGTGGAGATGATTATGCTGCTCCCGCAAGACGATGACATCTTATAATGTCCTCATCATTGGGCAACAAAGCATACTGTTCATCCGTAATACGATCACCAGCGACGATGTTGTCTACCTTTTGTCGTTCGCTCTCAACTGCTGCACTCATTGCAGCTCTCTCAATCGACAGCAAAAGTTTGGAAAATGGTCTCTAGCACAATGGCAGGTAACTGTCATGATTTGTACAAGGTGCAGTGGTTATTTCAGGAAGCAAGAGGTAGCAACCAAAAGTTGAAGTTAGACAGTTTTTTTTTATGCCTATTTTTATCTTCATGAAAATCGAACCTACTAGCTCCTAGGTTGGTTATTGCATCGTTTTTCGATCTACAAGCGTAGATTGATCGCAGCCCGATGCACAGAATCGTGTAGCACAATCGGTTACATTTCGCAACGAAGGGGATCCGAAATTTACCGTGCCCAGACAAACCTAAAGAATGGTAAAAGCACAGTGTCAGGTGCTTTGATGTCTAGGTTCGTAGTAATGCAGAGTGAAAGAAAGGTTTCTAAGACTAGATTGATGATGTTTTTTTTTGGAAGGGTCGACTTAGAATGATGATGTAGAATGACACAACAGTCAAGTTGGTCGCACTTTCTCTTTACACAATCATGTATATCAATCAATACCTCCCAAGGATCAATCGAACTATACATTGATTTCCTCCCGACGGGAAACACCAACTTTCATACAACCAGCCTTGCCAGCTTACCTTTAGAACAAGAACATGGAAAAGCAACTTTTCACAGATCGGACCTGCAGGGTTACACTCCCAGATATTTCTCCTATCGCTCTCCATAGTGGCAGTCCTGGATAGACGCTAACAAAGATCAATCACGGTACATACCATTGGAAAGATTACAGTGCATAACTGAATAGGATGGTTATGCGACCATTTTTAAAGAAACTGAGGTGGAGAATGGGGAGGGATCTTACAGGTCATAAGGAACAGCACCACCTCCCACCACTGCCTGTTTGGTTGGTAGTCTCACCCTGCAGCACCACGGCTTTCCTGTTGCTTAGCGACTGCAGCTCGCTTTTCTTCTGCTCTAGTGATTGGAACACCTTCCTGCTTAGTATGCTGTAGATCTCCTTAACGACAGTTTGAAAAGCTGACGCAACATTTGACGAATCCAAAGCTGAGGTTTCCATGAAGAAAAGACCCTGAGCTTCCGCCAAGGCTTGTCCTTCCGCAGTGCTCACCTCACGCGCATGCTTCAGATCGGTTTTGTTACCCACCAGAATTGTGACGACATTCATATCGGAATGAGCTGCAGGTAACAAAAAAACGGGTCAGAAACGAAACAAGACCATATACCTAGTGCTGAAATTTAAAACAAGAACATCTGGTTTTGAATTGCACTTGTTCATGGTCAGCTTCAAGAGAATTTGTTCATAATGGCAAACTATACTAATTCTAAAACTCAAATCACTACGTGACCTGAGGTTGGTTTATTGACAAGGAACTTATGAAGCAAACTTGAACCAGGCCAGCTCTATACAAAAGAAGTTAAGATATTGGTTCTTACTGTGCAGTTCATTGAGCCATCGACCAACACTATCAAAAGTCTGACGCCTGCTAATGTCATAGACGAGAAGAGCTCCCACAGCGCCTCGGTAGTAAGCAGATGTTACTGCTCGAAAGCGCTCTTGTCCAGCAGTGTCCCATATCTGAGCTTTAATCTCTTTTCCATCGATTACCAACTTTTGTGTCTGGAACTCCACTCCTATAGTGGACTTGGAGTTTGGGTAGAACTCATTTCTTGCAAATCTTGCTAGCAAGTTTGATTTACCAACAGAGGAATCCCCAAGCAGAACAATTTTGAAGAGATAATCCTGGCTTTGTCCATCATCTCCATCATAGGCCATTGTGGAACTACTCTATAAGTACTGCTGACCCTCTAGGGCTTGACAAATTACAACACCTGTCATGTTTCCAGAATTATAGGCAAAGATCAGTAAATATACAATGGGAATGATTCAAAGCATAACAAATAAAATTTCTTAGTCATATCACAAAACAAACCCTAAAGAACCAGGAATATGTCTTATCCAGACCCCCTTTGGAAGGAAGGAATTTCACAGGAATAGTATAGGATTTCATAGGAATCAGTTTATTTTCACGGGAAAAATGCAGAAAACAGGACCAATTACAGCATCAGCTTGAGCAAGTTGAAATGTCACTAACAGAAGAAAGTTTGAACAGAAGCATCTCATCTCAATCAATTGGAAGCAAAGTTGATATCCACACAGAGAGGATCTATATAAAACTTGACAGTTTTGATTTAAGATGAAAGCCCTATTCCAATAATGAAGCAAACATGAGTACAAGAACAGGGAAAAAAGAGAAAATGTTGTATATATAATGTGAATCAGTACGTCTGCCCTTAAATCGGAACAGATCGCTCCGGATCTTGAAAAATAAAGGCAAGCCACACCAAGTTCTGTGAAGATAATAATGAAAAAAGAGCCACTGGATAGTTTGTTCGGGCATAACACCAATAGAACAGTGTGTGAAGCCCCTGCTATTCTCTCGACAATCCATGCACAAAACTGTCCACGGAGACGCCCATTTCCAGAAAGGGGACACACGATGGGCAAAACAATGTGGCACGCCCACATTAGGCACGAGGCACCCTGCAATCGAGTCATTTGTGTCCCCGACCGACGATCAGCAACACTACACATGGCATCAACAGTAATTACCCGAAACCCGAGAGATTTTGATCAGCTACCGCCAAAAGCCACATTCTCGCAACGACGCCCCGCCTCCGATTGACTTCCTCCCGCATTGGTCGCGGAACCGCACAGACCCAGCTGACTTCCCCAAGTCAGGCAGGACTCGAAGAGCTTACACTTACACAATGCAGCGCGGCGCGGGGAATTTAATTACCGGGGTAACTGCGACTGATCTCACGATTTCAGGAGGAACAACTAGACGAAATCCGTCCGCGGACCCAAGTTGCAAATGTGCCACGCACGCAGGAAACCAAATCCGCGACGAGACGAATCGAGAGATAGAAACGCTTGGATTCGAATGGAGAAGAAAAACAAAACTAACGAACAGAGCGAGAGAATCCATTCCATCCCATCCCATCCAGGTGAGCCTGGGATACTCACCCGCCGCGCGAGAAGAAGATGAAGATGAAGAGGCCACCGTCCGAGTCCTGGTGGATCTCCACTCGACCCCAGCTAGGCCGCCCGCGGCGGGCGGGCAGAGCGTACGGCAGGGGCAGGGGATCCGGCAGCGGGTGGGAGTGCGGGCACCGCGATGGTCGGGGCAGGGCGGTGGCCGGCGGCGTGGACTTGGCTAGGTTTGGTGGTGGACTGGAGGGAGACGAGGCGGGGCGGGCGGGGCGGAGCGCGCGTGTTGGTGGTGGTGGAGGTGGAGGTGAGAGATCTAGATCCCCGGCCACGCCGCGTCCACCGCTGCTGCGTGTGTTCCGCCAGGCCCTGTGCCCTGTGGTGGAACTCACGTACCGCGTGGTCTGCCTGCCGGGAGGAGCAGAGCACCAGTGCGCGATGCACACCGTCGTCCCTTCAAATTTCGAGCCCCCCCTTCGACTGTCCTGCCACGAAATTTTTTTACCCCGACAGTGTTGTAAATTTGTGGTGGAGATGAGTATTGTTAGATTAATCATATTGTATATTAGTAATATATTTTTAATAAATATATTTGAAGATGTAAATATAGGCATAGATAGAATTTTTTTATGAATATCTAGTTTAGCTTAGATATTTGATTTAACTTCATTTTGTTCTTTTCGGGAGGAGTATACCCATCAAATCAATAATTTGAATGCCATTTGGCTCAGTGTTTTTAGAGTATTGTTAGATTAATTGTGTAATATATTTTCAATAAATCTTTTTAAAGATAAAAATAGATATATATTTTAAATAAATATCTAGGTTAGTTTAGATTTTATTTAACTTCATAGGAAGCGATTATTTTGTTCTTTCGGGAGGAGCATGCCCATCAAATCTATAATTTGACTGACTTTGGCTCAGTATTTTCAAAAGATCTTTTATTAATACCCATAATTATTTTATCTTCTATTTGGATCCTTGAAATGTGTTTATTGTAGTTTAGACACAGTTTGAGATATGCTCTATAATTTCTATAACTGTATTTCAGTTGGAGAGTACAAACGTGTCATGGTGATCTATAGAATCCATTTCTCATCTCCACCTTTGAATTTAAGATAGACTTATTTGTAGACTTAAATAAAGTGGGATCTTAAATTTCAAACCAAGTAGACTAATTTATTAAGTAGATTTTGATTTTCTCAAAAATAAAGGGATCCAAATGGGACCTTAAGGACAGAGGTGCGAGCTAACGAAGGTTGTTCTTTTTTTTTTTCTCCATGTTTTTAGGGCATTTACAAAAGGTCTTTTCGCATTGTCTTTAAGTTGTTATTTTTCTATAAAAAGTTCAGGTCAATGCTTAGAGACAACCGCCTCGCCTCTCTTCGTGAAAGGATGACTTAGGCTCGTGCTCCAATGTTAGAGACGATTTCGCCTTTGCGATGTACATGAGTTTTCGACTAGAAGCGCCTTCACAACCAATCCAGTCTACACGTGCATTAAATAATTTAGAGATTGTCTCCGACGGTAGATTTGAGGCCCGTAGAGACGGACCCGTATGTAGGCTGTACATGCCCTTAGGACATTTGTGCCTCAAGTAGTTTCCCTAGAGGTCATTTGGTTGGTGTCTTGGTGAGACATAAATTAAAACAAGTCATGGTGCTGTACCTGGAGGCGGTACCATAAGTCAAAAGTGTGCTAATAATTAACCACGACTCTTTATAAAAAGAAATATAGAGAGCTTTGAATCTAGATGAGTTCAATCAATATTTAATTGAACTTGACCCTGCATACCAAGTTATTATCGAAAACCGTTCTCTAAAAGAGGACAAAATGAATATTATTGATTGACTTTTCATTTTGGTGTGGTGAGATACATGGGCATTGCTGAAGATAAGTTTGTGTCCACCGAAGGAATAGTTTATAAAGCATACACCATGAAATATGTTGTTATTAGTCTTCGTATACACATGACAAGGCGAAGTCAAAAAAGAAACGAAGTCGGATTTCAGTCTGATTCCACCTATAATTGATGTTGTAAAGATAAATGTTGTGCCACAAAGGGAAGAAAAGGTACATGGGGTTTATTGCGTTGCGTGGGATCACAGAAGCCTACGGTGGTGATGGCTGGTGCAAGAAGAATCAATGTGATGCATGATCCAGATAGGTTGCAAGGCTCTATATGTAGCAATGGACCAAAGTTATGTCTCAGATTTCGTTGAAGTCAGAATCAATAATTTTAGTAGTCTCTCTAGGCCTGTCCTCATACTTTTGTGTCCTTAATTGAATTTTACCTTGGGTTGATGTTGTCCATGGCTACGCTCTAGTAAGTGGCGTGCAGAACTCGGTGTATGAGTTTGAGCTGCATGGCTACGCTCTAGTAAGGCCTGGTTTAGATGGCAGTTTTCTCGCTCTCTATCCATCACATCACATTAAATACACCAAAAGATCTATGTTAGGAGAAAGTAAATATAGGTAAAAAAATAACTAATTACATAGTTTAGATATACATTACGAGATCTATTCTTTTGAGCCTAATTAGTCTATGATTGGACAAAGTTTACCACAAACAAACTAAACGTCTACAAAGGTCCAAATTCTAACTTGTTAACTTTTTTCCACCAACTAAACAGGGCCGTGGCGTGCAGAACTCGGTGTATGAGTTTGAGCTGAGGCTCGGATCCGTTATAATAGTACTGTATTTTTGGATTGATCCCTCTCAGAGTCTGTAATGACTAATGAAGCCCTCTTGACTAATGTGTAGAACTCTCGGTGTGTGTTTAAATCTCTGAAAATTGACATTTCGTTTGTTTTGTAGAAAATATTATCCTACTATAGGATAATTAGGCTTAAAAGAATCGTCTCGTAATATACTCTCTCCGTTCCGAGAAAAACATTCAATTCTCACATTTCGAGGAGTAAATCATCATAAACTTGGACCAAAATTATATGAAAAAGTACTAATATTTATGAGACAAAAATAAGTGTTGTTAAACTAGTTATGAAATATATTTATAATAAATTTGTTTCGAGACATAAAATACCTTTTGCTACAAACTTGGTAAAAATTAAATAGTTTGACTCACACGTTTTCCATAGTTGTAAGTTTTCCTACGGAATGGAGGGGGTACATCAATTAGTTTATTTGTTTACATATATTTTATACTTTGAACATGTGTCTTTTGCTGTATTTAATGTTTTACGTGACGAGAATTTTGAAAAAAAAAATTGAAAAAATTGGTAACTAGTAAACACAACCAGATCTGTTCTTTTTTTCCCCTTAACTGCAACTTCGTCCAACAGTCCCATCAGGCGACTGTGTTCTGTGCATCTCGCGCCTGTGGGGGCACACGGAACGGACCAGACCTCGGAGGAGCATGGAGGGAGGGGAGGATTGAAAGCAGCAGCAGCAGAGCCTTTTGGCAGCAGCTGCCCTGCCCTGCCGTGCGGGCGAGCGAGCTCGGGAGTCGGGACACGGACACGGGCACGCACGCACCGACGTTGACAAGCAACTGGCGGCGGACCGCGCCGCACCGCACCGCGCCGCAGTGGTCTGTGGGTGGAAAAGCCCTGCCTGTCCTGCTGGAGTGCTGGTCCGTTCCTGCTCGGCACCGGCAGGCGCCAGCGGCAGCGGCAGCTACGAGCGAACCAACCGGCGTTCCTCCACCGCCACACGCCAATGAGGCCACATGGCCGATGCATGGTCGCAGCCTCGCAGGCACCAACCGCCTGTACCTGTGTGGTATGCGTGGTGTACAGCGAGGTGAGGCGAGGCCAGCCCAGCCGGCAAAGTTACCGCAGCCACCCCGCCCCGCCGGCCGGCCGCTGCCGTGGCAATGATGCATAGCTAAGCGCGTAGGGAGACCGTGGAGTAGTGCCTCAGCTGCGGTGCTTGGCTGGCGTCGGCAGCTGCAGCGGAGAGGCATGTGGCGTGTGAGATTTCAGTTTGGCAACTGGGGTTGCACTACGGTTGCAGTTGCAGGTGTAGGAAGCAAAGCACCTAGGATTACCTTTACCTACTCCGTGTTCTTGAGCTTTTATTAGGACAGCAACACGTCGGAATATCAATCAGATGGAGATGGTCCATCCACGCCCTTCTTCAATTCTTTGCTTCCGATCCCGTTTTCCTCTTTTTTTCTCCTTTATTTGAGTGTGATGCATTGCTTGTTCAAATGCAGGAAGCTAGAAATGCAGGTTATTCTTCGCGGTGAAATGTTAGAGAAGATTCACAAGGCCACACTTTTCACTCAGTCATTCAGCGTGGCGCCCCGGCCCCCAGTGTCGCGCTTTGGCTGGTTTCTTTCACCGGAATTGGACCGCAAAAAGAAAAAAGGGAGGTGAAGTTCCAGTGTCACTGTTTCTTCACAGCAGCAGCGTGCGGTGCGACGCGACGGCAGGCAATGCAATGAATCGCGATGAACCATCATGTCCATTGTCCACAGCCATTTCTGATCTCCCGTCCAGTCCAGTCCTCTTTCCTTCCACCAGTGGCCGGCCGTGCCCGTGGGAGCTGCTGCTGCTGCCGTATGCACATGGCCGGCCATGGCCGCGCTGCGCAGCGCAGCGCAGGCAGAGGCAGGCAGCACAGCGACGCACTGCAGCACCACACGAGCAAGCTAGCTAGCCTAGGAGTCAGCCTATAGCTAGCGGCAGCGCCGTGGAGGAGGCGACAAGCCACAGTGTCCACCTGCGTGCCTGCCGGCCGGCTCCCTCCCCTGCCTGCAGCCTGCAGCCTGCAGCTACATGCAACAGCCCACGCGTCGGCTATATATGGGCATGCAGCCCGCGGCCCCCGGCCCGGCCCGTGGCCGGCCTGAGCACCGGCACGGCCCGGTGACCACCCGGCCCGTGCCGGCCCGGCCCGGTGGGGCGTGTCGGGCCCGGGCCGCTCCCCCAGCGGCACGGCACGGCACGGCCCGGTGAAATAGGCGGCCGATTGCCCGCCCGGTGGAGAAGCAGCCCAGCCCGGCAGCCTGCACCTGCCCCGCCCCCATATAAAACCAGCCGCAGCGGCCGCCCTCCACGAAACCCTAACCTAATTCCCCACCCCACCCAGCGCCCCACATTTTGCCCTCTCTGCCCTTTGTAGATCTCGCTCTCTCGCCCGCCGTTGCTGCGCCTCCGACGCCGCCGCCGTTCGCCTCCCGTCGCCGTCGCAATAACCGACGCCTCACCTGCCCGGATCTGAGTTCGAAATCCCTCTTCTGTCTTCTCTTTTCCCCCCCTCTCCTCTCCTTTCTTTTTCTCCGTCAACATGTGAGTTCTTGGTTTCCTTCCTCGATCTGCCGCCTTCCGTCGTTTGTCTAATCCTTTGCCTCGGGTTGTTTTGATCCTCTCTCTATCCGTGCTCCTCTCATTCTCTGGTTGGTTCTTGGCTTGGCTTCCAGGCACCGAGCTCGGTCTTGAGGTACCTCCCTCTCTCCCAGTCTCCCTGCTCCGTTTCCTTCCTCGATCCGCCGCCGGTCGCCGTCGTTTGTCTAATCCTTTTTGCTCTGGTTGTTTTTGCAGGTTGCGCTCGGTGGTCTCTGACGTCGAGTCTTCCTCCTGTGGAGTTGACATGGCCAGGCCACCAGCCAAGCGACCGTTGAGGGCGGTGTCGAGGTCTTGGCCGGCCTCGGTCTAGCTCGTCCCCATCTCCGTCCCGGATCTGTAGGGCTCGCTCGGTCGTCCCGGTGTTGCTCGTGCTGGCCGGGCAACGAACAGGGGCTCCGCCCCGTCGACGGCGAGGACCCTGGCGCCCAACACCGACGACGAGCTTGAAGTCGCGGCCGAGAACGACGACGACAGGCGAGGCGCCGCCGCCTTGTTCGCATCGACGCCGGTGACGCCCCGTTGGAGCTACGCAGAGCCCATCGATGTCGACGACGACGACGACGATCCCTCCCGGTGACACTCAGCCTGAGGGGAGGTAAGAAGTCTAAGTGCTGACATGGTTCGATGAGATTAAGGATCAGAACAAGATCCGTGTAGCCGCCATCTCAGAACACCGTAGGCGTAAGTACTCGCTAGATCCGCCGGCCGCACCGGGCATTTGATTAGGCATATGAAATCCTCGTTCGCTAAATGTGATCATGCTACTAAGACCCAGGCTAAACTTGCTTTGAATCTTGATGGTTTGAGAAACTGGGTTTATGATCCTATGGTTGCTCGCATGGAGTTGTGCATTTTGATTGCTAGACTTGACACGCCATTAGGGGTTGGTGCCACCCAAGCCTGGGAAGATTACATTAAGCGTGCACATAATCCTCTGTTTGAACATGTTTCTAGGACCACCACCACTAGAGACATGGCTAAGCTTTTTGAGCAAAGAACGTAGTGTGATTGTTAAGTCTTTGTTGCCCGATGCATGTTACGTCTCTTTGACATCCGATATTTGATCCGGTAATTCTAAGGAGGATTACATTTCATTTGTTGCTCATTATGTGAATGCTGATTGGGAACTACAAAAAGGTTATTGGTTTGAGGCTTATTGAGGCAAGCACATACCGGGTGCCAATATTGCCGATAGCATTTGTAATGTGGTTGAGGAGTTTAATTTGATGAATAAAGTGTTTCTTTGTGACTTTAGATAATGCACCGCTAATTCTAAGGCTTTTGAAACTCTTGCTCCTACATTCTTTGGCTATTTGGGTTCCTATCCCGCACCTACTCATGATGATCCTAACAAAGTTAGGTACTTGCTTGTGCATCACGCGGTGTGTTTGCCATATTATGAATTTGATTGTTAAGTCCTGGTTTGAAAAGGATTAAGTCTTATCTTGAGGATTTTAGAACTCGCAATAAGCTTTTTAAATGCTTCTAATCAAAGGATTGCATTGTTCAAAAATTATTGTATTGCTAAGGGTGTTAGACCTAGAAAGTTTGGGTTTGGACATGGATGTTAGATGGAATTCTACTTATTTAATGCTTAAATCTTTGCTGACTAAAGATGAAAATACAGGCCAATATGTGTATAAGGAAGTTTTTTTCGTGTTCATTAATTCAAACTATGAAAAGGTTCTTTTGACTCCTTTGCATTGGCATATTCTTTGAACAGATAATGAGTTTCCCTGGAACTTTTTATGAGTGCATTGTTGTTCTATCCGGTGTTTACTACCCTACTTCTCCATTGGTTCTCAAGATAGTATTCTTGACATTGCCGAGCTTTTGAAACAAGCTGAATCGATAATAATTTTAGATCCATTGCACTACCTATGAAGCTTAAATTACTTAAGTCTTGGGAAAAACCACCATTCTTTGTTTGCTTTTGCTTTAGTTCTTGATCCTAGAGGTAAGTTTCCGCCTTTGTATTCATTGCTTGACCTTCTTGGTAAGTGTCGGGAACCTAAATATTGGGCCCCGAGATATTCTCCAAACAACGAGAATCACTTAGGCCCATCGTGGTCGATAAAACCTAGCCCTGTCATCATCCCACTTAGAAGGACAGCCCAACAGCGACGGACCAGGCCAAGGCCACGGCGCATACATGAAGACGGAGCCGGCCCACGAGCGGCCCACAGGAGTCACCACATGACGAAGGAGCTCTACCACGCCGGAAGGACAAGGTCGTGGACCTTTACAAGACGGAGAACCGTATCGCTCCACGTCATCACCACCGACCCAAGGCTCTGACTCTACCAAAAATTGTCTCGCCCGAGGGTGACCTAGCTCACCACCCTCGGGGATGGCATGGGATTCGCCCGCCCGAGGGTGGCCTAGCACACCACCGGGCGACCTTCCACCTCGCCCGAGGGAGACCCAGCCCTCAACTCGGGCAAGGTGGCCCAACCTACTCACCCAGGTCGCTGGGCCCTCGGGCGTGGGAGGTTCCGTCTAAAGAAGGGAAACAAATGTATTTAATGTACTGCTGCCAGCCAGACGAGGCGCTGTGGCCATCGACACGCCAAACCAAATCGGCCCGCCAAATCACTTTCCAAACTGGAACATGGGACACAAAAGCTGAACCGGTGACATATTACGCCGCTTCGGCCACGGAAAACCAGGACAACACTGTTTATTTCCCGAAACACAGCCAAGGCGCCACGTTGGGCGAACCCTCGTGCTCATGACACACCGCAACCCGCGTCCACTGGGGCGCCCCTCGCCATGCGGACTGTGAGGGACGCCTCCACGACCCTGAGGGGGCCACACGAGGGGAACGGCACGTCGCCACCGGATCAAGACGCGTGTCTTCATCAAAGCGACATCCAAGCCAACCAACCCTCGCCGCCGCGACATGCAACAAGTATAGCCTCGGGAATTAGCCACCTAGGCACCCACATATGTAAACATTACCTCCCTCTTCCTCCTATAAAAGGGGAGTAATGCCCCATTAGCGGGGATCGAGCGAGAAAACCCGACCACCACCACCACTACCACGATCGTGGGGCTTGAGACTAGCATCTCTCCCTCACACCGCTTGTAACCCCTACTACAAGCTCTCCTTTGAGCGCGAGGTAACACGAGCAGACACCACCCGCTGGACGTAGGGCCCCGTTGGCCTAAACCAGATAAACCCGTCGCGGTCCGCGAAACCATCTTGCGCCACGCTCATTGGGGAGGAGGCACGCAGCCTAGAAATTCTTTATTGCCGCACCGAGGCACCCCCGGTTCTCGGAAAACGCCGGCAGCTGGCGCCGCTGTAGGGGACGCCTGTGTGCAATCCACATCTCCATCAGCCCTCATGGCGTTTCCACCTTCGCTTCCACCCCGCCGCCGGAAAGCACGAAGCCCCAAGGTAACACCGCCGTTTCTTCGACGCCGGGGTTCGTGGGCGCCGGTCACAACTATGAGATGATCCTTTGCCCGATATGACGGCGAAAGAAGGGCAAGATCGCCGGCGCGGGCGGTCCGCCATCACGCCGCCGTGCAAGGCGGGCAAGGCGGATCCACCGGCCAAGACTAGGGCGCGCTCACGCAATGTATTCCGAATCCGACGATGCACCACCAAAGGTTAACTCACGGGAGGGTCCCCGGTGAACCCTAGGCACGGGGAAGATCCTTCCTCGGCGCCGCCCGCGGCAGATACCCGTAAAACCCTAATCGCCGGGAGAACGCGCCCACGCCGCTGGTACCGAAGGAATCCCCAGAATCCTCGCCGGCGGAAACTTCAATTGAAGCCGCCGCGAAGTGAGAGCGCGGGCCAGGCCCCCGCCGCCCCACGGGAACGCTTATCCCACGTGACGATTACGCTGAAGAGCGCATCCGCCAAAGGATGCCGCCGCGACCCCGTCCCCGCCTCCTCATCCGGCACGCGATTGGGGCCTCGGTCCCGGAATTGACGGACTCGCTCTACCGTCCGGAGAACAGAGACTTCCTCCGCGCGTCGCGCCCCGAACCGACGACGAGGGCGATTATTATGACCCCACGCTGGAATGCTTCAATATAGAGATCCAGAGCAAGATGGCCGCCTCACCGACGCCTCGACGAAGATGAGGCGGACATACCGCCACGACGGGCCGCGGCACCAGCAGCCTTTCGCCCCTCGTCCCGGCCCCGTAGCGGCGCCCGAGTGCTCGCCGGCGAGAATGCGCGAGCTGCGGAATCTGCAGGACCGCGATCCGAAAGCGAGTCCGCTAGCGACTTCGACGCATCGGAGCGTAACATCCAACGGGAGCAAGCTCAACACGCGCAGGCCCGAGGCGCCCCTGTGCTCGCGGCGGCGGAGGTCGCGGCGGACCCGATGGGGTGCCTCCACTTCCGACATAGCTGCCCCGCTCAACGAGCCAGCCTCAACGTGGCGGCGACCGCCATGCCGGGTGCGCCGAAATGCCCGAAGCCCTCTACCACCGAGGGAAGACGATTCGAGGGCCTTCGCCAACTCCTCGGCAAGGGCCGTACGCCAGCCGGAAGTCTCGCCCCCGGATCGGTGACGCCACAACGACGGAGGAGTCCGCGGGTCGGCAGTGGCTCCGGCCCGACTGAACAAAGCCGAGCCTCGGGAAGGCGGTCGGGAGCGCCTAGTCGACAACCCAGAATGACCTTGATGTCGCCTAGGAGGCCTAGAGGGGGGTGAATAGGCACGCACCTTAAAATCACCTGTAAAACAAACTTCGGCGGTTTGAACAACGCTGCGGCGCTGCCGCCTCGCTCCGGCGCTTTGCTTGTCTGCGTCGGCTGCCGCCTCGCCGTCGCGGCGGTGACCGCTCGTCACGGGCACCGCGCCGCGCTGGCATACAAACACAAACAGTAGGTTTGAAATCTAAACAACGAAACTTAGATCGAGTGAATATCCCAAGTTCACGCACACAAATATATCACATATATCCAATAGAATGTGCCGGGAACTCCTCAACAAAGTAGATCGGGATGAAACCCTAGCTCACAAGAATAATATGCAAGAATGTAAATAGCACGCGTGAGACAAGGATTTTTCCCGTGGTTCACCGTCGCCACAAAGGCCGGGTTACGCCCACGTTGTTGAGGTATCCACAAAAGGATTGGGATTCGCCACACAAAAGCCGCCCCTTCCTCGTTCTCAAGTCAAGGGAGTGAACCCTTGGGATGAGGGGTGATTTTCTTGATTTTGAGTGAGGTTACAAACCTCCCAAGGCTGCCACACGAAGAGGCAAGCTCAAGGGCGACGCCCTTAGCCGTCTAGGAGCAAGCTCCAAGAGGAAAGAACCCTAGGGTTCGGCCAAACGCGTGAACCAAATGCTCTTTCAAGTTGGGGAAGTAGTAGATCCGCCTCCACAAGCGGTTCTTTGCCTTTTCCCTCAAGATTTGATGGTGGAATCGAAATCTTGGCTTGGGGAAGGAGGAGCAACAATGGAGGAGTGAGAGAGAGCAAGAGGTTCATTTTTTACGGCTCTTTGCCGCGAGGTAGGAGATGAAGTGAGCCGGATGACCGCTGGGAGGGGTAGGAATGGTATTTATACCCGACCGGGCCTAACGGTCGGATTTGCGCGCATCGCCGCATTTAACACGCTGGTAATCGCTTGCATGCATCACTTGCCTCACTTACGAGCAAAGACGCCGCGCTTGCCCGAAATAAACAAAGTGTAAAAGTGTCTCTACCGTATGCATTTTGGCCGGAGGTGATGTTTTTGGTCGATTTGGAGGTTTGAGCATTTAGTTCACATGTAGCCAAAGGTCCTAGGATCCCTCTTAATAGTACGACATGTCCTAAACTCAAGATTCAAAACATAAATGAAATTAAACCTCCATGAGTCTAGGTTGCCATCCGTTGCACTTGAAGGTTCCATCAACTGTACATCATCCTCTATCATCTTTGTCTCATCTCTTAGAGCAAATATATCTTGTGCATGTGACTTGAACCATTTCCACAAATATGAGTTCACCTCCATGGCTTCAAGTCACTCACACTAATGATTTGATCCTCAACACAATATGACTCCTCATAGCTTGATTAGTTCCTCGACTAAATGCAAGTACTCTCTTCTTCACCTTAGCCATGGTACCTCGGTCCCAAGCCAACGCTTGCCCTTCACCTTCGCTTAGTACCTCGAAGCCCTTTCCTTGCTATCTTCACCTTATCAAGATACACTCAAGTCACATCATATCAAGCAACCATTGAATAACCGTTTTCTTCAACATTTTGATCCTTGCTTGATTATTTTTTGCGATATGAATGTTGAGACCAATCAAGCTTCGGTTTGACTCACATAGAGACATACATGGATCAACATCAATATGGTCAAGCCAATTCACGGTTCCTTATATCCTATCATTTTGGATTGACACTCCAACACTTATTTCAATCTTCTATTCATGGGAAACAAGCCATTATAGAGACCAATCCAAAATCATCAACTCTTGTCTCATTTGCCTTTTGCCAAGTATGCTTGCTTTCACATGATGCTATGATATTCCACAACATATAAGCCATTTCCTTGATTCCATTTGCATTGTTGTCTTTTGCTTGAACTAGATTGTTTTCATCATCTTCTAGTACAACAATACACACAATTTGGCTTTGCTTCCATACTATGTGGAATACCATCAAGTTTGCTTACTTGTTGAACCTTGAATATACTTGTTACTACATAATCCACAAGTATATGTAATAGACTCGATTTCTGTTCAACACTTAGCAAACTTATTAGACCTTTAATTATGTTGTCATTCAATTCACCAAAACCCACTAAAGGGCTAGATGCACTTTCACAATCCGCGACAACCGCCCGTCTCGGGAGCTTTTAGAAGACCCCCGACAAGGCGAATCCGAGGCGCCCCGACCTCCGGAGAAGAAATCGAAGCGACAACGAAGCTCGCCGCGAGGGCGGCTCACCTCGGGCGGCCGGGCGGGGACGAACGCAAGTCGCGCCGGGAAGACCGAGGGTACTCCCCGGATCCACGGGGCCACTGAGGGCCTTCACAAGGGATATCGGGGAGGGCACCACTCCCGTGGCGCTTCAGGCCTCCCAACCACATTGAGAAGTACTCGGGAGAGACTCGTCCCGGCATATGGCTGACCGACTATCTACCGGGCATGTCAATTTCTTGAGGGGCACCACGATGATAAAGTAATAATCGAATTTGCCTGGCCTCATTTCGGCTAGGGCCTCGGCGGAACACCTTCCACCAGACCTCATATCAAAGCAGGCGAGTTGGAGAGAACCTTCCGAGGTAACTTCGGGGCACGTACCTACGCCGGGTAACTCATGGGACCTCGGAATCGGAAGTGAACCAGACGAGTCCTGCGTGACTACATCCGGCGCTTCTCAAGCAACGGACCGAGCTCCCTAACGTGACGGATTCGACGTCATAGGGGCCTTCTTGGCGGCACCACTTGCCGTGATCTCGTGGAAGAAGCTAGGGCGCGTAGGACTCCAACCGAGGGCGAAGAAGCCGGGATGGACATCGCCACCAAGTTAAGCTAGCCGGAGAGAAGGCGGTCGGGGCTTTTTGTTCAATCGGGGCTTGGGCGGGAAAGCGCAAGGAAGAGGACCGAGAGGGATCCCGGCCTCGGGAGGGCAAGAAGAAGAAGAAAAAGGACAAGAGCCGCAAGGGCAAGGGTCAAACCCTCAACGCAGACGATGAAGACATGGTGGCCGCGGTCGACCGCAAAGGGGCCCCGGCCCCGCCACTAGAGACCTTCGACAAAGATGCTCAAGAAGCCGTGCGAATCACGGCTACCTCCGTCAAGCACACCCTCGAGGAGTGCAAAACGGTCGCAAAACACTTCGCCAAGCTCAAGGCCATTCCCGAGGAGGAAGAGGAAGGTGCACCCGAGGGTAGTGCCGAGGGGAACAAGGGTTTCGAAAGGTGAACAATCGCTTCATGATCTTCGGCGGCAACACCAAGAATATGTCGATGCGCGCAACGCAAGAAGGAATGGCGAGAGGTGTATGCGACGTAACCGGGCGATCCCGGCTACGCAAGTGGTCGGATCAAGCCATCACCTTCGACCGCCGGATCACCCTCGGCACATCCCAAACCCAGGGCTTATCCATTGGTGGTGGATCCCATCATTGCCAATACCCGGCTCACCAAGGTCCTCATGGACGGAGGAAGCGGCCTCAACCTCATCTCTGAGGGAAACGCTTGACCTCCTGGGGTAGACAAGTCTAAGATCCGCCCGGGAGGGCGGCTTTCAACGGCGCCGCCCCCGGCAAGCAACCGGGGAAGCCCCTCGGGCGGTCGACCTACCGGTTTGTTTGGGGACCCCTCGAACCGGGCAAGAGACTCTCACCTTTGAGATCCTCGGGGTCCGAGGTACATACCACGCACTCCCGGGCGGCCTTGCTATGCCAAATTCATGGTCGTCCCCAAACTACACCTACCTCAAGCTCAAGATGCCGGGTCGAAGGGTGTCATCACGCCCGGCCCCTCGCACCATCATGCATATGAGTGCGATGTAGAGAGCGTGGAGTACGCCGGGCGCTCGCCATTGCCGAGGCACTCATTGCCGACGCAAAGAAGAGCTTTGTCGAGATCACGATCGGAAGCACGAGGCCAAAGCGCCGCTTGGCCCCGGGAGCTTTGTGCCCTCCTCGGGCACCAAGAAGATCCCACTCGATCCTAAGCAACCGAAGGAGAAGCTGGCGACCATCGGCTCGAGTGGATCCAAAATAGGAAGCGTGCTGCTCGTCGACTTCCTCCGCGCGTAACGCCAAGACGTTTCGCGTGGGGACCCTCGGACATACCCGGGCATACCGAGGGATGTCGCCGAAAGCACTCCCTAGATATCCGGCGGGCTCAAAGCCAGTCATGCGGCGCTTGCGCCGTTTTGATGACGCCAAGCGGAAGATCATCGGCGAGGAGATCCACAAGCTACGTGAGGCCGGATTTATAAAAGAAGTATTCCACGGTGGTTAGCTAATCTCGTATTAGTAGAGAAAAAGAATGGGAAATGGAGGATGTGTGTGGACTACACTAGTCTAAACAAAGCATGTCCGAAAGTTCCCTTTCCTTTGCCTCGAATCGACCAAATTGTCGACTCCATCGCGGGATGCTTAAACTTTGTCCTTTCTCGACGATATTCCGGTTACCACCGGATCAAAATGAAAGAATCCGACCCACCAGCTCGCGACTTCGTTCATAACACCCTTCGGGATGTATTGCTACCTCACAATGCCCTTTGGGTTGAGGAACGGGGCAACGTACCGGCGGTGCATGCAAATCATCTTCGGAGAACTCATCGGAAGGATTGTGGAAGCCTATGTCGACGACATAGTGGTCAAATCCAAGAAAAACGGCGGACCTCGTGGGAGACCTCGGGGAAACCTTCGAATGTCTAAACAAGAAGGGAGTCAAGCTCAACCCCAAAAAAATGTGTGTTTGGGGTCCCTCGAGGGATGCTCTTTTTGGGTTTCATCGTCTCTCAACGAGGCATCGAAGCCAACCCGACCAAGGTTGATGCAATCACCAAGATGGGGCCAATCCGAGACCTCAAAGGAGTCTAGAAGGTCATGGGCTGCTTTGGCATCATTAAGCGAGGTTCATTTCGCTACCGGGAAAGGGGCCTCTCCCCTCTATCGGCTCCCTTCAAGAAGTCCGGCGCTTTGCACGGACCCGAGGGCGAGGTAGCCCCTCGGTAACCTCAAGAAGCTCGACTAGTCCACCAATCCTGGTACCTCCAAACCCAAGAGACCTTGCTCCTCTACATTACGCCACTACTTTCGGGCAGTCGGTGCGTGGTTGTAGTGGAGCGTCGGGAAGAGGGGCACACGTTGCCAATTCAGCGCCCGTTTACTTCATCGATGAGGTGCTTTCCGACACCAAGACTTGGTACTCGCGGATGCAAAAACTACTTTATGCGCTATCGTACTAACGCGAAGAAAAAACTCGCCACTACTTCCTCAGCGCACCCGGTTGCGTGGTATCCTCATTCCCCTCGGGAAATCATCGAACCGAGAGGCCACGGGAAGAGTGGCAAAGTGGGGCGGTGGAGCTCATGGGCGAGACAATATCATTTCGTCTGCAAGGCGATAAAGTCTCAAGTCTTGGCGATTTTGTAGCCGAATGGGCGATCACGCCAATTACTCCGGCACCCATCCAAGCCGAGTCTTTGGACCATGTATTTCGATGGGTCAATGATGAAGACGGGTGCGGGGGCGGTTTGCTCTTCATTTCACCCCTCGGGGTTCACACGAGGTACGTCATCGGCCGCATTTCCCGGCCTCCAACAACGTCCACGGAATCACGAGGCTTTTGGTCAATGGTCTCGGATCGCGGCGGACCTCGGGATCAGACGGTTGGAAGCGGAGGGATTCGCCTGGCGGTTATCGATCAAGTCATGAAGGCCTCGGCGTGCCACGACCCCAAGATGGAAGCATATTGCCGAAGTGCGCAAACCGGAGGAAAAGTTCCACGGGCTTGAGCACAAGCACACACCAAGACGTTACAATGAGGTCGGCGGACGCCCGAACTCGCCAAGGTAGCTACGACGCCGAGGTACCGTTCCCCGAGCGTACTCACCCGAGATCTCAACGAGCCCTCGGTTAAGTACCTCCCTTTGGAAATACCCTCGGGGGGCTCACGAAAACAACTCGGAACAAACCGCGCCCCAAGCTATGGCGATCGACCAAGACCACATTTGGAGAGAACCTCTATTGGAGTACCTCTCGGGGAGAACTACCCGAGGATAAGACCGAGGCTCGCCCGGTTGGCCGAAAGGGCAAAGTCGTCCTGCGCTAATTGGAGACAAAAAGAACTCTACAAGAAAGGAGCCTCGGGGGTATACATGCGATGCATACCCTCGGCGGAGGGCAAAGATTTGCTTAAGGACACCACCAGGGAGTGTGGCCATCATGCCGCCAGGGACTCTTGTCGGTAAAGTCTTCGAGACAAGGCTTTCTACTCGGCCCTCGCGGTACGGGGCAGCGGCGAGGTCATGCTTTTGCTGGGTGAGTGGTTCTACGCGACGCAAGATGCATCTACCAAGACAAGCCTGCGAGACCATACCTCGGACATGGCCATTCGCGGTGTGGGGGCTCGACATGATCGGTCCCTCAAAAGGGCGCACGGAGGACACACTCATGTCCTAGTCGCCATCGACAAGTTCTCCAAGTGGATCGAAGCCCGAGCTGTGGTGAACCCTCGGACGGAGGAAAGCGGTGAAGTTCTTTACGAACATCATTGCCCGTTTTGGAGTCGAACTCTATCATCACGGATAACGGAACCAACCGTAGGAAAAAAGTTCCTTGACTTTTGTGATGACTACGGCATCCGGGTTGACACCTCGGCCGTAGCCCACCCAAGGACCAACGGTCAAGTGGAGCGTGCCAATGGCATGATCCTACAAGGACTCAAGCCAAGGATCTTCAATGGTGAACGAAGACGGGAAGAAATGGTACCGGGAACTACCGTCGGTACTATGGAGCCTTCGAACAACGAAAAGCCGAGCCACGGGCTTCACCCCATTCTTTCTAGTCTATGGAGCGGCGATCTTGCCTACGACATTGAATATGGGTCTCCAAAGGCTGCGAGCCTACACCCGGCGGGGGCAACCGTGAGCAAGGCAAGATTCCATCGACCAAGTCGATAAGGCCCGAGACGTCGCACTTTTGAATTTAGCAAGATACCAACAAGCTCTACGCTAGTATCATGCCAGCGGCGAAGTCTCGGGAGTTCCAAGTCAACGACCCGTACTCGGTGACGGGGATAACAAGGGGCGCCACAAACTCACACCACCTTGGGAAGGGCCATATTTCATCAGAAATACTAAGGCCCGAACCTACAAGTTGAAGAATGAGAAGGGCTAAGTCTACTCCAACGCTTGGAACATAGAACGGACTACGTCGCTTCTACCCTTAACCTCGCACTAGAAGTCAAACACTTATGTTCTTTTTCGCTCAATAAAAGATTTACATCTTTTACGAAGAGAAGCTTCTTGTGCATACCTTAAGGAGTCTTAGCCTCGGCCCAAAGACAAGACTAAAACTCCTCGGGGGCTACACGGGGGGACCCCCTCGGGGAACCCCTCCTCTTTCTTTTTTTCGAAACTTTTTTTTCAAGGAAAAAATTTCTCCTACAGCACACTTGAATCGATTGTTTAAGTTGCGAAGGTCAAAAGCTGCCTTACAAATCCTAAGTGAGATAGCCGAAGTTGTAACACCCAGTGTTACTTACCGGCTTAAGTCATGGTTTGGACAAAATTAAGTTTATTTTATGTTTTTGATCTTAAGTGTGTTGTTGAGTGAGGGTTGGATAGTATAGGTTGGGAATCGAAGTTTGAATCAAATTCAAATTTGAAGTGAACTCCGAAAACCCAAAATTCCATTCTTTCTTTTTACCCCTTTTTTTCTTTTATTCAAAATTTATAAAGAATTTGGGTATGGTTATTAAAGCAAATTTGTAGAGTTTTCAAAGTTGAACAAAGTTGGTATTTTGAGTTTTCAAAGTTTAGTTCAAAAATTTAGAGTAATTTTGAAAATACCAAAATTAGGGTTTTGTCCCCTTTTGATTTAAAAACCATATTTCAAAATTTAAGTAAAATTTGCAAAAACTTCCAAAAGCTAGTTTGTAGATCTTGAAAAATTAGCCTAAGTCACTTTTTGGAATTTTTTCGAGTTCAGTTCAAATTTGGGGAGAATTTGACGAAATTCGAGAAAAGGTTAGATTTAGGTGCTTCTGATGGCGAGAGGATTTCCCCTGTTCTCCTCCATCTTGCATTTTGGGGCTTGCAGCAATGGCGTCTTCGCTCCGCCTGGCGCTGGCCACGTGCCTGCCACATAGCGCGCCGTGAATGCCCGGCCACGTCCCGTCCTCTTCCTTTCTCCATTTATGGCGGCGAGGCGGCGTCCTCTTCTTCTTCTTTTTCTTCGGCCGCCCGCGGTCGTTGTCGTCCGTAGTCGAAATGCGTCGCCCGTTGATCACCAATTCACCCAACCAACTACACCAACATCTTCGCCACTTCCCTAAGCCCCTTCGACACCCGGCCGCCAAGCCCTCCGCCGCCCGCAGCAGCGTGCGCAAGGTCGTCTTCCTCGTGGCCGTCGGCCCGGCGCCCGCCGCGCCCACCTGTTGTCGTCGGGCCGTCTCGGTGAGTCTCGTGCAAAACCATCTAGAGCTCTAGCGGGCGCCGAATCGTGGCCGTGATGCGCTTCGGTCAATTTGTATTTGCCTGAGGACCGCAGCGAAAGCAGCGTTGTTAGTGGAAGCGCCGCCGTTAAAGCTGTCGCCGTCGTCGACCACCGGCTCACTTCGTCTCGTCCAAACCAGGCGTGCTCGCGCCGCCGGGGTGAGCTCACGCCCACCTCGCGTCCGTTAGGTCGTAGCGGCCTTAGTAACCCGCCGGAGCGGTCGCCGCGATTTTACATACCGGCGCCCGCCAGCGCGCGCGTGGCCGGGATTCACCTAGAAAGAAATCGGTTGAGTGTCAATTAAAGTAGAAGGGTAAAAAAAGAATTACGCCTAAGCATCTTGTCGTGATGGCATGCTTGTTGTCGTCTAAAAACACTCAAACGGCGTCTCCAGCACCTTGTAGATCCCCGTCGCCATGGTCGCCGACAAAGGGTGCCGCGCGGTGCTTTAGGGTTTAGGTTTGGGGTGCCATGGGATGCGCGGGTTGTGGGGAGCACGTAGAGCTAAGTCGTCGCCGGGCGCAGGTCGCCGTCAGAAAAAAAGCGTCGCTGGCCGTCGGCGCCGCCGCATGATCAGCTGGGGTGGGGGCCGACGGGCGGTTTGCTACTGTAGCAGCAGGTTGGGCCACACAAAGTCTTTGGGCGGCGGGATGATGGGTCGGTTTCAGTCCGTGATCGGTTTTGTTTTAAAATCTGATTTATCAATTTCCTTTATTTTGAATAGTCTTTGATTCTTTCAAAATTGATAGAAATTTGAAAATAGCTCCTTAAATTCTGAAAAATTTTTGTAGAACCTTCCTAGGAGTATATCTACCCATGAAAAATTTGAAACTTAGATTTTGAGTAGTTCTTGCATGTTTTAAAAAATACAAATTTTAATTGAAAAATGCATCTTCCATGATTTTTAGAAAATAAAATATCTATTCAAAAATCATGAAAATTTATTTGGTATTGTTTTATGATGTGTTCTACTTGTATAAAAAAGTTTGGAGTCGTTTTGACATGTTTAAATTATTTTCTATCTTGAGCTCTATTATTTCATGTGGGTTATAAGTTGTTTAGTGTCAAATAATTTAGTTTTTGTGTGACTTTTTGGGGTTGTTTTGTGAATCTTGGATCATACCATAATCAAGTGGTCCTTGAGAACTCCTTAGGCAATGGTGATGATATCTTGTAGAGTAATCCAACAAGTTGGTTTTGTTGGGTTGCAACTTTATCGTGAAAGAAAGTTGTACTCAAGTGTTTATTATTTCATGCATCATCAAGCATCATGTTTACCATTTCATTATGTTAAGCAATGCATCATTATTACGTGTAGGGAACGAGAGTGATGTGGTTTACGGTGGCTAAGTTTTGGAGAAGGTGCATCCACCCGAAGTATGGTGTCAAGTGTGACTCGGGTGATCTCGGTTTGAATCGACTTTCCCCGCAAACAGGCAAGCCGGAGCATAAACCCTTCTCTCGTTTCATAAATGTTTTATTCACCTTAAGTCTAGTGCAATGTGCATTAAGTTAGTAGGAGTTGGTTGATACCGTTCTTTCGCATGATTACCTTGATCTACTGACTATTCCGAATTTATCCCACTAGTATGTGTAGGTCGATCTTTTATGCTTAGTAATGCCTAGACTTAGGTAGAAGTCGAAAGTGATGGTTTCATCATTCGCGAGATATAGGTTTTATCTTTGTTCCTCGGCTATGGAAAAAGAGAACACCCCGATGGTGGTTCATGAGAATAAGTATGGTAGTGATGAATTTGAGATCGGACGGGGCGTAGGTTGAAAGCCGCGGGATACCTAGTCGTAACTTGTCCCGTGTTGGTCGTATATGGACCGTCCGTTGTTTGGATTGTTAAGTTCGGGACTTTTTGAACGCAAGTACGCCGAGGCCTTCTCGCAAAAGGCACGGCCGCTCTGGTTGTCACCCCGTGTCGGTCGACCCTAACTAACCACATACTCCGGTGAAGCCGGATCTCGGTGGAGCCAAATCGGGAATGGCAAACCACGCGACCGAGTGGAGAGATGGCGGGTAGCGCGTGTACCCACCCTCTTGGGTAAACCGTCATTGTCATTAGGGACCGGCGGGGGTAGGGAGGTGGAGTAATGTACTCTCGGGTGGCGCAGCCTCGTTCCCGTTTTGGACAAATCTGAAAGAAGGTTGATATATGCAAGCTTAAGTGCTACATATGTCGTGTGGTTAGGGATCCCCTACCGGTATTAATCGGTTCATGAATCGCCGTTGCTTTCGGTTATGGAGACCCGTTCTTACGCCCATTCATCGTAGTAATTGAAGAAACAAGGTTACTCATGGTTTTGAAAGAAAAAAGAGATGTAGAGATAAGTTGAGATGTGTTGCTTAAAAAAGTGTTTGAGATAGAACATGGTGCAAATCTAGATTTATTTATGCTCCAATAAAATTTATGCTAAAGATATTGAAAGTAAGGATCCACTTGTAGTAAGCTTTTTCGTAAACTTTCCTTTTCTAGCTTTACTTCCCTTTAGCCAACATATCCTTGGAGTCTTTCTTTTGTCGGGTAAGTCTTGCGGAGTACATTGTGTACTCGGGGTTTGTTAACCCTTGTTGCGGTGTTGACTCGTGATGTTAACGAGGGTTATGTCGGTGGGCACGACATGATGCGGGTTGTCTTCTAGTTCTACTCGGCTTCAGAAATTAAGTTGAGTTTACTCAAATGTAACTTATTCACCTTTTAAAATTTATGTTATTATTCTTCCGGACTCGATCTATATTTTGTAACAAATGTTGTAATGTTGTAGCTACTCCTTTGTTGATCCTGGTATGAGTGGTGTAATCGGGGTTTTCGGATGACACCCCAGCGTGCTTCTTAAGTTATTGGGTGGGCACGGTTGCCGAGGTCTTTGGGACAAAGACGGTGCGTGTGGGCCTAGTAATTAGGAGGTTACGTCACACACGAGTCAAACGGACCGCCCCTAGTGGCACCCGTGAAGAGATGGCATCCATGCTCAATATCTCATGGCCGGAGAAAGCAAGCGATTCGGCCACACAATAAGCGAGAAATTCGAGAACGCGACTTAATCATAAACGCACCTACCGTGGTCACAGCCGGGCAGCACTATTGTTTATGTACACATTTCTCACACATTCAATCTTTTCATACAAGGGGAGACAAGGGGGCGTCCACGAGCCTCGTCCACCAGCGCTTCCACGATCGACGCCGGGCGACATCTGCGGAGGCAACATCCTCGGCAAAGTAGCATCCCGGGTAGGCGTCGGGCCCGTCGGCGCAGATCCGGAGAAGGCATCCAAGCATCTCCGTGTCCGCCTCATAGCTTGACTCTATGGGGGGAATACGGAGGGCACACCTCATCTTCAAAAGAGAGGCCGTACCGTGTTGCGGCACCATCCCGGAGTCGCATAACTCCTTTGGTCCTCGGGCATCGGCGGCGGCCTTCGGCGGTGGTCAGCCCCGCCCCTCGTCGCCGGAGCCAAGGAAGAAGCCACCCGCGACATTGTTCAATGCCGGCGCCACCGAAATGCGAACATAACACGCGCCATACACGCCCAAGACGCCAAATCCGGAAAGCGCCCGAGCTCGACTGAGGAAGCATTTGTTGGTATTTGTTAACCTACGAGAATATTATGATGGATAATCCGCAGTTTAACGGATACCGGTGAGCACTTCACCCGAATAGGGCTTTAAATATCGAATCCACAGGGGGGAGAAGGTGAGAGAGTAGGTTGAAGTGTATAGCTAAATCCGTGAGTGGCTAAAACTAGATTAAAAAGAGAGGTAAGGAGTTCCATTAGGAAGGTCTTGTTCTCACTTCAAGTAAATCATTTACACATTGTTCTTAAGAGGGGTTGTCATGAAGAAACTCTTAATAAAGGGAATCTACGCTAACAACGCAGGGTCTCCTACGATTTCTATAAACGGGCAGGCGTGACAAAGGACTCAATGGCGCCGCATCACCACCACGCGATCAAAGCCTTAACAAGTGTCTTCACCCCCCGCCCTATAGAAGGTATTCGTAATAAGCTAGTCAATCTAAGCACCACGCTTACATTAATCTAACAACTTCAACTCAAGAGCAACCAAGAATCAAAGTAATCTTATCAAAGAAATACGAACCTTAAGAACAATAGAGACAATACCACTTACTCGAATGGAAGTCGAACAATCCACAAGATCTCGAGTTGCGCCCAATGGCACCAACTCGAGAGGAAGAAGAAGATGGAGGCGCCGACGGCTCAGGGCCTTCCTTCAACTCCGCCTCAACCGCGCTCTAATTCTCTCAACTTGAAGCTCTACTCTCAACTCTAATCTAGGGCTTCTAGTTCTACATCTTGTCTAATCTTCTACTTCTAGTTCTTGAACTAGAGCTAAGGCCGTCGACTAGAGCCGGATCCGACCGATATGATGATGAGTTGATCTCGAGATGATTGAAGCCGAGGGGGGCACCGGGGCTTGCTTATATATGGGTCTTCTTATGTCTCTTTCAACCCAAAGAAGCAATATGGTACTAATCTTCATGGGCCTTGACAATGAACGATGACCATTGGATCAAACCGACATTATACGACCGGTTTAGATTGCGTCTTAGAGGCGGTGGAGGAACGTGCAGGCGAAGCGTGGTCGCCGTGGGTCGCCAAGCGGGGCCGATCGGCCCGGTTATTGGGCGATCGGCCCGGGGTGGGTCCCACCCCGGGTCCCGCGAGCGTCGTGGTTTTCGGAGTCTTCTAGGCGATGTTTTCTTGGTGTCAAGTTTTCGTTCACGTCGGGTGTACTCCGGAGCCTTCTAGACTTGTTTCGAGTTGGATTGCGTTATGTTATGACACATTAATTTCTTTTTTCATTTAAGTCCCTCGCAAATCACAACTTTACCAAAACTCATGGAAATCATTAGTAGAAACCCCTAATAAGGTTTTCTAATTATATTTTAGTCATTTTCCATGTTTAGTTGATAATTAAAAGTATGCATTAACAAGTGTCAACAAACTCCCCACACTTAGGCTTTTACTCGCCCCTCGAAAAAGGATGGTCTAACTTTAATGTAACCGTAGAGACAAAGAATGGATCATAATTATACTCCATGGTCATACCCGCACTTTGGGATATCCGAGCATGAAATGGTTAGAAACAGATCACCTTAAATTCTTAAACCAAGTCACTTGGAGAGATTTTGCATAAGTTTTGAAAAGAAAACATAGCTCTACTTACTCCTTTGTGACACTCTCAAGTCTCTCAAAATATATTATATCCTCACAGTTCATTTATTATATCATATGTGGAGCTCAAGAACATGTAGCACACTTACCTTGTATTTATTGCCGAGTCAATCGTGGATCCATGGAGATAGATGTCATAAGTCATAGATCAAGATGTGCATGTGAGTCAAGATTATTATTATCAATTGCTCTCTCTAGTTGAAAATCGTCTATCTCCCTTTTTGGAACATTTATTTATTTATTTATTTTCCAAGCGAGGTAACCAAACTATTTAGTGGAGAGGTGGGTTCTACTCACCCCGGACACTTGTCCATTTTACTCTCTTATTTATTAGAGAAGTGGGCCCTACTCACCCCGGACACTTGTCCATTATTCTTCTCTTCATTTTTGCCTTTTTCTTTTTTTTTTTTTTTTTCAGAGAGGGGGGTTCTTCGACCCGTGAGAACACTTGCTCATTTTCTCCTCTCTCTCACTTTTCTCTCCACTCTTAGAATTTTGAACATTTGGCTTTTTTCATAGCTGTACCTTTTTCAACAATTAAAATTATGGGAGATAGAGATTAAAACTTTTTAGAGCATGGATACTTTAGTGAAAGCAAAGTGTATGTGATCTTGATCTTAGACTTTAGACAAATTTCAACATGGGTCGTGGTTTTGACAAAGCTCAACACAAGAAAGCAACAATTAATTAGATATATCTTTAATGATTGCTACGGCTCTATTAGGATGTATCATTGATCACAAAGGAGAAGCATAACTAATGATTTTAATATTTTGAAATAAATAACTCTCCAAAGAAAAGATAAAAGAAAGAGGATCTCATTATTCTAACTTTATTATATCTCATGTTTTAAGCAATTAAAGCATCCCAACAAGTGATGTATATGTAGGAATTTAATCATGCAAAACTTTGTTCATGGGTTAACAAGACATCTTTTTCATATACCATAACAGTAAAAAGACTTATTTTAATTCGGAACGGAAAGTAATTTCGAAAAATTAAAAAAGTTTTAGGAAGCAAACCGAAGCGTGGGACTAAGCCGAGCCCGAGTGGGACTGTGCAGGGCGGTCGGCTCGGGTATATGGGTTTGCCGGCCCCACCGGACCGCGTGTCGGGGCAAGGTTCGTCAGGCGAAGTCGATGGTTCCGCTCTTGGTTCAATTTCTTTGATTTTGGTCGCGAAGAATTCTGTTTGGTTGTCGAGGATCTCCCCACACTTATTTTCTCGTTATCTTGCATACAAAGCATGGTGGAGACAAAACATATCCGTAAATATATGGAGAATAATTGACAAATTTTGTGGATGATTTCCATAAGAGCACTTTATTATATAATTCGAATCCTAATATTTAAAGTAAACTAATTTTAACTAAACCAACTAATCAATTAATCGAACTAACTTTAAGACTTAAACGCTAAGACTTATTAACTCTAATCAAAGCAAACATATATAATAACTAGCTAATAATTTAAAAGATAGAATAGTGATACCTATCGTGATAATCGGGGTGCTCTCCCCAATTTGGATATTGAAGTAGTCCTTTGATTCGATCCTTTGAAATTGTTCGCCTTCGGGTTCTCCTTAAATGTTCTCCTCAGAAATATTAATTCGCATATACCCAAGGAACAAATTCTAGGAACATATTGTGAGCCTTCATGTGCTCACGTATTTTTGGATTTTTTTCAGAAAAGCGTGGACCTTCATGTGCCCACATATTTTTAGGAATTTTTCTATGCAAAAAGAATGATGATGCAAAAACATATGAATGCAATATTTTTGATTTTTATTTTTATGCCGCCACAACAAGGAGTACTTGCATGGGGCTTAAAGAAACTGATGCGTAAAGCAAAGAAACATATTTTTATGATTTTTATGCAGGTATAGGAAAGTAAATATGCTAAAGGAAATATGCTAATTTAAATATGCCGTGTAGAAAATAAATATGTAGATAAATACCGAAGTTACCTCTCGGTGAGAATTTTGAGTACTTACTCCCATGGCGCGGCGTCATCGATGGCATCTCGCCTAATGTCGCGGTTCAAATGGTGCCTTCAATGATCTCGACGAGTGGCGTAGATGAGGTGGCCGATGGAGATGGTGTTTGTTCGGTTGGACGACGCCGGGTAGTGGTAGGTCTTCGAAGGTGTACTTTGACGCCCCTCTTGAGAGGTGATGCTTCTTTCTTTTTCCATGTCGCTTCTTCCTGAGGAGACCTTTCTTGGAGTGGCAGTCTTGAGTGTTCGGGTTAATTGGGGGCCGGTTTAACTTCTTTAATCTTTCTTAATGTCTTCCTTGTTCGTCAACTCCGTTCCAACCGGTCTTGTGATTTTTTAGCGGCGTCTCTCCGCCTTGTTCTTCTTGGGTCTTGTGGTGAGGTAGGCAATAGTGGTGGTGTAAGGCCCTCTTGATGGAGTTTGGGGATGAATGTTGACCCATTACTCTTGTCAAGTGGTCTACACCTCCGGTCATGTCGTGCTCACTTTGATCTTCCTTGGTCACTCTTCAAGTGCATCATCTCGATCTTAATAGCCACTTGGTGATGGCGTTGGCCATGTTTTTCGCTGATTCAGTTGCTTGAAGGAAGATTGGATGGTGGTGGCGGCAGCGGCGTCTTGTTTAGTGTGCATATTTGTAGGTTGGAGACTTCCACTTGTAGGAATTGGGGAAGTAAGACTTCTCCTCTTATTGCGCAAAAGTGAGTCCCCGCTTGTAAAGACAAGGTAGAGATCAAGTGCATGGGCTCTGTTGGTGGAAAACACCATCGTAACCAAAATTTCATTTACTTCTACTCTAACCTTGTGGGCACTTTGAACAAGATAAAGATAATGTATAAGTTCTTTTTTTATGACAAGGGTGGTAAGATCAGAAGATGAATCTAGCACGTAAATCTTTTAGCAAAATAAAAGAGCTTATCAAGAAAATGATGCTAGAAATTAAAAGGCTAACATGCCGAAGTTAACAAGATTGAATTATGTGAAACTATAACTCTAGCATGTTTTGACTTTTCATTTATGCTATAGTAAAGAGGAATTAACGACAACTTACCTCAAGGTGTTACCTTTATTATTGGAATATGATGGCGCTTATTACACCTTGTGGTGGTCCTTCTCTCCTTCTTGAGTGGCATGTGGAGTGACAGTGCACGCGTGAGGAAGAGGATGGCTTGATCATCTTTAATGGAGTTGGCCTCCCTCCTTGATGCTTCTATCACCCATGAATTCCCCATGAGTGAGTGCTTCGATTGTGGATCTTGTCTTCGTCACTCTTCTTCTTCTTCTTGGCTCATTGGGAATCCGTCTTCTCTCTTCTCGTATCTTGCTCCATCTCTAGTGAGTTCATCTCTACCTCCCCAAACTTGTTTCAGAGTTTATTATTTTCTACAGGGGTTAGTCCAACAAAAGTATACCAAGCATCTACTATAGTTTACTATGGTTCAAAAGTCAACCTAGACACCACGTCTAATTTGATTTAGGAAGGCGTTTCTAACCTAAGCACCACGCTTTAATTTAAAAGCCTTTAGAAGAAAGATCACCACACCTTATGGTTTTTGAATCAAACTAAACACCATGTTTAACTCGAGCCATGAAAACAATTTAAACTAAGCACCCTCGCTTAATCTAAAAGGTGTATGAAAAATACTTCAAAACCTAAGCATACTATAGTAAACAACGGTAGCATGAAAGCATTACAGAGATTTATTCAAACAGTAGATGATAGAGCATGATGAGTGTGTCGAGCATGCATAAAGGTAAAGATAACCAAGCTAGTGTAGCAACACGACAATAAATGTTTCTATGTATGTAATTTCAATGTTGCATAATATTTGGTTGGACATACCTTTTATTGTCATCCTTCGTTCTTCTTTACTCCAAACCCGCATGGTCAAGGACAAGAATATCCAAGGAAAAATTTTTATAATCATATGCTCAAAATGTAGGGGTATATAGTGATATATAAGTCTTTATAGTATTTCCCCTAGAGTGCTTTGTTTTAGGACAAAAACTCGTCCTTGGGAAACTTTCAAATTATGAATCAAGATGATGAAGTGGTTTCCCTTATAATGCCGCCTCAAAATTTCAAGTCGTGAGGAAAATTCATCAACAACCACCTTTTCTAAGAAAGAGAGTATTGGAGATCTCATGTGCGGCAAGAATTGAGATGGTAATCAATTTAGGAGTTTTCAAATGAGCATGGACTAGGTGGAAAAGTTCCATTTATGAAGTAGTCTTTATGCTCATTGATGTTCTCCATAAAATGCGCTCCTTTTGGTCTTCCTTAGATCGTTCATAATATTTTAGGATCGTGAGGAGACGCAAGAAAAAGGGCACAAGAGGATTCATTGGGCTCAAGGATGTGGTTAAAGATGGGTTTGAAAAGAATTATCTAATTTGAACATAGAAAGAGAGAGACAGAGTGGCTTCTTGATGGCTTTGCTCTCTTCCTATGGCATGATTAGATATGCCATCCTTGAGGTTCCCCAATGTTCTCGCCATTAGTAATAAAGGTGCTTTCTAAGAGATTATCTCAAAAAGAGGTTTGGATTATATATGGTCTCTTGTGAAGCTGGAAGTTCATGAAACTCATCATCTAAAGAGATATCCAAGGGTTGAATTTTCTTCCCCTTAAAGGTTTTTTAGCATTGATGATTTGGGGTTGATAGCTAAGCCTTGGGATTGGAGTGATAGTGATATAGCTATCGTAACTTCTTTTTTTTCTACTGAGGATGATTCTTCTTCCTTTGGGTGGTCATAAAGGATGCTAGTATATGGGTTTCACCCGCTGAGTTCGCCAAAGCAAACCTTGCTTAAAAAGGGAAAGAAAAGGTTCCTCCAAAAATCGCATGATGATCATGCGCACAACACTTTCATGATGTCGCAAAAGACTCCTACCATAGAAGATATGATCCCGCTTCTCACTCTCGAGAAGTATTGCTTCATGATCATTTTGATCAACCATAGGCGAAGCTAATGGCCGCATGTAAGGATGAGATTTAAGGATTCTAGTGGCCGAGCTTCCGCTTAAGGGTGATAAGATAAGATAGATAAATATGGAATCAATTGATCCCACCTAAGATAGAAAAAAGATGAGAAGATAGAATAAAAGAAAAAGATAAAAGTATGGTACAAGATTTAGCTATAGTTTTTCAACGTGGTCTCAAACGTTCTTTCACGCAACGCCTTTTAAATGCTTGTTGGTATTTGTTAACCTACGTGAATATTATGATGGATAATCCGCAGTAGTTTAACGGATATGGGTGAGCACTTCACCCGAATAGGGCTTTAAATATCGAATCCAAAGGAGAAGGTGAGAGAGTAGGTTGAAGTGTATAGCTAAATCCGAGAGTGGCTAAAACTAGATTAAAAGAGAGGTAAGGAGTTCCATTAGGAAGGTCTTGTTCTCACTTCAAGTAAATCATTTGCACATTGTTCTTAAGAGGGGTTGTCATGAAGAAACTCTTAATAAAGGGAATCTACGCTAACAACGCAGGTCTCCCTACCATTTCTATAAACGGGGGCAGGGCGTGACAAAGGACTCAATGGCGTCTTGCCACCACCACGATCAAAGCCTTAACAAGTGTCTTCACCGGCCTATAGAAGGTATTTCGTAATAAGCTAGTCAATCTAAGCACCACGCTTTACATTAATCAAACAACTTCAACTCAAGAGCAACCAAGAATCAAAGTAATCTTATCAAAGAAATACGAACCTTAAGAACAATAGAGACAATACCACTTACTCGAATGGAAGTCGAACAATCCACAAGATCTCGAGTTGCGCCCAATGGCACCAACCTGAGGAAGAAGAAGATGGGCGCCGACAGCTCCGGCCTTCCTTCAACTCCGCCTCAACCGCTTTCTAATTCTCTCAACTTGAAGCTCTACTCAACTCTAATCTAGGGCTTCTAGTTCTACATCTTGTCTAATCTTCTACTTCTAGTTCTTGAACTAGAGCTAAGGCCGTCGTAGAGCCTAGTGGATCCGACCGATATGATGATGAGTTGATCCGAGATGATTGAAGCCGGGGGCCCGGGGCTTGCTTATATATGGGTCTTCTTATGTCTCTTCACGGCAAGCAATATGGTACTAATCTTCATGGGCCTTGACAATGAACGATGACCATTGGATCAAACCGACATTATAACGACCGGGTTTAGATTGCGTCTTAGAGGCGGTGGAGGAACGTCGAAGGGGGCTGTCGCGGGCGCCAAGCCGTGCCGATCGGGCCTGGTTATTGGGACCGGCCCAGGGTGGGTCCCACCGGGTCCCGCGACGCCGCGGGGCTTACGGAGTCTTCTAGAGGCGATGTTTCTTCGGTGTCAAGTTTCGCTTCACGTCGGGTGTACCCGGAGCCTTCTAGACTTGTTTCGGAGTTGGATTGCGTTGCGTTATGACACATCAATTTGCTGTTTTTACATTAAGTCCTCGCAAAAATCACAACTTTACCAAAACTCATGGAAATCATTAGTAGAACCCCTAATAAGGTTATCTAATTATATTTTAGTCCTTTTCTATGTTTAGTTGATAATTAAAAGTATGCATTAACAAGTGTCAACCGCCGCCACATTTCAGCGATCAAGGAAAGCCGAGGGCCCAACCTTGTGTTGTCGCCCCGGCGCGGATAAAAGTCGACAAGGGGCCTCTTCCGCCTCCGGTATGACTTTCGCTCCCTCGACCCGCTTCATCGGCAAGCATAGCCGCGGTCTCCACGCTCGTCGGACAACTACGCCGGTAAGCGGGCGCACCAGCGCGTCAACAGATGAAGGGATCAAAGACAAAAAGACTTCAAGGGAGAAAGGCGTGACTTTGGCGCCGGTTACCCGGCACCAAAGATCACGTTGTGCTCCTCGCGAGCAACTTATGGAGTGGTCCTTCTCCTTTACGAGGGTTTCCCCCTCGGACACCGGCTCCGTCGCGGGTGTTTAAGGCGCCGCATTATCTCCTTTGCTTCTCGCCTCCTCGGGATCGGCCCTGCCGTCATTGGCCTCCCCGAGGCTGGAGGGGATCCTTCCGGCGTCCTCAAAATCTTGACTCATCGGAGCCATCTCGCCGCCACCTTGTTGGCCCTCGGACACGCCTTGACGGCCTCGACCTCCAGATGCGCCGCTAGGACTCCCTCTCCTCGGCAAGAGTAGTAAGCGGGACGTCTCGCTTTGGGCTTGGATCAATTTCGCGCCTGCGAGGGCGTTCCAGTTCGTAACGTTCGGCGAAGGAGCTCGACTTCTCCCCGGCGATGCCGAGATTCTCGCTGTGGGACACCACCGGATTATGACACATACACAAAGGCGGTGACGAGAATAGCGGCCCAAGACATCAACGCGTTAGCCTCCGCGAAGCGACTGGTTATGGCGTCGCCAATCTTCGCAAGCCGTCGCCCACCGGGCGGATCTGCTCATGAGGTTTCCACGCTGAGACCTCGGGCGATCGTCGATCACCACGGGCGGACCCCCGGCACGTCACCCAAGGTCAGGGAGGACCACCCCGGGTAGGCTCCGTGAGGAAGTATCGCCCACCGGCAACTCCCGCTCGAACCCGGACCAATAAAAGTCCGCAGGTCCTTCGGGCTGACCACGTGCACGATCCTCACCATTGCCGAGGACGGTCCTTCGCCAAGGACAGCCTAACCCGGCGCATGAAGCAACGGGAAGTCGGGATTGTATCCCTCATGAGCCCTCGGATCGGGCGGGGAGCCGGCGGCAAGTGAAGGCCTCGTCTCCGCCCCGCCTCGAGCTCCTGCGAGAACTCTGGACTGAAGGAGCTTGGCTCCTCGGGAGGCGACTCGTCGTGAGTCCCAAACGGCGTGACCGCCCACGTCGGGCTGGCGCAAAATGGGGAAGCCCTTTTGAGTCGATCGCCATCGGTCGGGTGGACACCCGCCATCACCGCCATGGGCTTGAACCACCTCGGGGAGATCTCGGCACCCGTGGGCCGAACCCCTCCGAGAGGCTCGGGGCTAACACCACGGGAGCCCAACACGGGTGGGACAACGTCTTGATGGACAACGACCGCTCGGGCCCGGCCAGGGCTTCTTATTCGGCCTTCGGGGGCCTTCTTGGGATGCAAGGACAGAGTGGGGCCCCCGCTTCTGAAGTCAGAACGCGTTAAAAGAAGAAGCTAAAAAATACCGTAAAGGAGGTAATGTGAAAACACGAAGAGGGACTCCACGAGGCTCCGCCGAGGGATCGCCCCCGGTGTGGCCAAGGCACGGGAAGGCGCGACACAGGCATCGCACTTGACGCCGGGCCGTCTCCCCCACCGGACGCACCGGCGGAGGCGGGGGGGTCCGCGGTTCTTCACCTCGAACCACGCCTTGCGGCGAGGAGCCTGAGTCGCTTGGCCCTTCACGCCGAGCCTCACCATGTAGCGTCAAGGTGCCCACATCGGGTAAAACCCCGAGCCGCCACCAATCTGGGGCCTCAATTTTGGAGGAAGCCTCGGGCGCCGCTGGTCCCGTGCAACCTCGAGGCGTCTCGGGCTCGGACTGGCGAAGCCCCGAGTGGGTCGGCAACCCCAAGGCTCGGTCTATCGAGCCGCCACATCGTCATCCGACGAGTTCACGGCGAACTCGTCCCTCCTCATCCTCGTCCTCCTCGGTGGTCGAGGTATCGAGCGGTTGGCCCCGCCTCATTGCTCGGCCCGGCGGTTGGCACGGGCCACATTCTTCTTCTTCCTCTCCTCCTTCTTTACGCCGCTTTGGCGCCCCGGGCCGCTCGTTCGAAAGCACTGCCGGCGCCGCTGCATCTAGATTGGGGCACGGAGGAGAGTCGTGATAATTCAATCGACCCCGCAAGAAGCGGAGTAAGAACCACCGCGGTGGCAGCGGCATGGTGGCAACAAGACAATACAAGAACGCTGAAACCAAAAGGTGCTTACCAAGGAGATGTACCTGGCGGGGCTTATAGGGATCTCCGGGATCTCGGGACGGGGTATTGGACCCCAATGCCTCCTTCACCCTCTTGGCCAAAGCCATCGGTGGAAAGCGTAAGGGATGACATCCGAGACACTTCAAGACCGCAGCCGAGGATGTCATCTCGATACATGAGCAAAGGGCGAGCCATCAATGGCAACACCCGACGCCGATGAAAGGCAGCTACCACGGCCGCCTGCGTTCACACCCCCATCTCGAGCCGCCAGGATCGCTTTGCCTCAAAGCCCCTCAATAGGGATGATCCGCCCGAGGGGGGGACCAGTTCCACTTATTAGGACTAATCTCGCCCGAGTTGCATTTAGAGGCGCGGAGAGTCATCGTTGCCAATGGATTTCTCGTTGCTCTTGGAGGCACCACTTTCGTGAACCGGCTGGTGATCGTTGGAGACATTGGGAAGAGAAGGTGATTGTTCTTCCCCCACCTCCGGTGATTGTAAAGGGGTTCATGATCTTCCCGGCGGAGAGCCAAATTGATACTCTAGTGGATTGCGCGGCGTGTCGTTGAGTTACCTATCAATGGCGTGTATCAAGAGGGCCTAGTGAGGAGGCAAGGCGTCGCGCGCCACCTTGATGTACCATTGAGACGGTTGACACAATCGGAGGCGTAGAACTCTAGGTGAATAAATCATTGTCTTCATCTCTTGTGTTGATTTATTGTCTCACGGTGATTGGTTCATAGCCTCGAAGGTTTGGTATAACCCCTCTCACTCTACCTTGCATTACTTGTTCTCATATCGGCCCGGCCCTTAGGTGGGGCGGCAGTGACGGCGTCGAGGTCCAAAATTAGATGGACCCCATTAGATGGACCCTAGGTACTGTTGAAGATCTCTAGTTTGGTTTTGGCTAATTAGTGTCATCCTTGGGACTAATCTCTCTATGCTAAGTGTATGATTAGATTGGAGATTGGTCGATCCAATGAAAAGAGCATGGTGGTCATGATGGATGGATTGGAGTGATCAAAAGATGATCAAGTGTTCACATGGCGTGGAAATGCGATTGAGGTGATCAAAATGGGCTCAAGGTGAAGGTATACCAGTAGGGCCATTTTGATTTCACATTCAAGACACCATAGAGGGTGTGAGTGGTTTAGGATCGATAGTCATTACTATAAAGAGGACAAAACCTTGGGAGCGTCGATCCTCATGTGCCTCTAGATTCAACAATCATATGCATGCATTCTAACCTAGAGCTAACTTCGACCTTCGAAATTGTTTGTGAAAATGATAACACACAAGCACATGATGATGTACACGTGGTGGTGTTGGCACTTTGCGAGAAAGGCGGTGGTGTTTGCAGGGGGTTGAGATAGGTTTGGGTATAAACATGAGAAAATGAAAGCGCCTATTTTCTATTGCGCCGGATGCAAGTTGGTGGTGAAAACATGCTGTCTCTACGGAGCTCAAGTTGGCATACTTGTTGGGTAGCATGTTGAAGTGGAGGCGACGAAGAAAGCGGCGACATCTCGTGAAAGAACGCCCGGCCCGGATCTTTGAAGGAGGGCGTCGAGCGGGTTTCGCCGGGACGCTAGGGTTTTGGTGTCCCAGCGTCCGGAGCACACCTTGCTAGTGGGCGCTCGGCCGCGTGCGGCGCCGGGCGCGCCCGGTGTCGCGTCGAGCGCGATCCGAGGAAACCGCACCTTGCGGCGTCGCTTCAAGTCAAAAAAATTATTTGTTGGACAATAACAAGGATATATAGATTGATTGTGTGGTTGTGCGGGGCAATCAATTTTGTTATGTGGAAATTTTGTGAGCTATATATATGTTGGTGCGAATAGTTACATGAAAAATTCCTGTTCGGTCCAATTTGGGGCTATGATTTTCATGTTAGCACATATGCCCTATGGCCTATACAATAATTATTTCCTAATTTTATTCATATATACATATTCTCAAATAGAGGTATCAAAAAAAAAAATCTTGTCTATTTTTCTCCTGTAACAACTATATGCATTGGTAGATCACGAGACGGAATATTAACATATCCTTTTTCTAAAAAAACTCCGCGTTTGCTTGGCATTTGTGGTTGTATATTTTTGTGTGCTTCACTTTGCGACTTTCTAAACATTGGAGGCTAGAAACAAACTTTTTTTGTGTATAATATTTTTGCGTGCGTTCTTGGAGGCTGCGTCAATGATCACCACGATCGGGTGGAACAAAACAAGCAACCCGATCTTTGGAGAACCTCCCATTTTGCTCACGTACCGCCGGCGAGATGGTGGCCAATCGAGAGGGCAAAGCTTTGTGGTGGTCGATCGACATAAGCTAGGCGCTTTGTGGTGGTCGGCTGGTGGCGTCAAATAGGTCGTCGATTCATGGCTAAAGGCGAGAGGAAAGCACAAGAATGTATATCGTGTTGTTGAATTAGTTTCTTCTTTTGAGTCGATTTTTAACACAATCTTAACTTGTTATGTTGTTGAAATGATTATGCTCGCCCGCTTCCTTTGCTCCTCACCCGGCGTCCGGACCACGATAGGGGTAAAGTTAAATGAGCCCTTAAGGGCATATGCCCCCCTACGCACTATGTCATTGCAAATTTGCATTGCCTAATATGAATCCATGGTGGATGTGCTAGGAGCACATGGCCTTAAGGGCAAAAAACTAGCTTCCATGATGAGGTTCACTTGTTTGAGTGTCATTCGATGTGACAAAGTCCTATTGAGTGTTTTCCTTAATCTATGCTACAGCGATAATCGTTGTCATGAAGATGTGATGCCACCGGCGCGTCGGATGTGCTTAGCGACTGCGCCCTCCAATGCGAGGGACAACCGGCTTTGGCAAGACCCGGCGACATGCATGGTGTGAGCCATTTGTACGAGGGGTTCTACAAGTCCATCTATCTAGAATGGAATAACGCTATATGTTCGCTTCAACCTATAGATCGGGTTATCAACCATGGTACGAAAGTTTTTCTTATAACGAAACAACATTGATCGGCCGACTTATTAGCCACAAAAACCATCGGTTGTCATCATAAAAATGTAGATTTTTGCTAGTGTGAGGACTCAAATGAACCGTCGAGAATAGTCCTACCTCTCTCTAGGATATGGACCTCGTACCCCTCTCTAGGATATGGACCTCCCATTTATATGCAGGAAGGTCGAAGTACATGGAGATTTAGGGGATTTTTAGCCTATGGTCTATGTATGCTAGAGTCTAGAAGGGTCTTGCAAAGACACGGATTGACCATGGCTTTGTTGTGGGCCGAAGAAGATTTGGGCATCGTGGCCGCTATGTCACGACACGTTGATTGCTAGGCTTTGTCGGCTTCAACCGGCCACCAAGCGGGTGTGCCTTATGGAGGCTTCTTGGCGGTGAAGGCGATCTGGTTTAAGGGGCTAACGGCGGTGTCGGGGGACCCAAATATTGGACCCCGTGACATTCTCATATATTGAGAAATCGTCGGCCCGTCGGGGCCGATAAAACTTTCGGCACGCTATCATCCCGCTTAGAAGGGCGGCCCGGCGGGCGGTGGACCGGGCCAAAGAGCCCGCGGCGCCTACGTGAAGATGGAGTCGGCCCCCGGGCGACCTTTGGAGTCACAGCGGACGAAAAGAGCTCGCTACGCTCACGCGGAGGACAAGGTCGGGGACCTTTACAAGGCGGCGAACCATGGCGCCCCGCGTCATCATCGGCCAACCCTAAGGCTCGATTCAACCCCAAATCTCCGTCTCGCCCGGGTGGTTTAGCTCACCCGGCCTCGGATGAGACCTCCGCCTCGCCGAGGGTGGCCTAGCTCACCACCTCGGGCGCAAAACTCCGCCTCGCCCGGGAGACCCGGCTCTCCATCCTCGGCGGGGTGGCTCAACCAACTCACCGGGGTCATAGACCCTCGGGGCGTGGGAGGATTCGCGTCTCAAGGAAGGAAGCTTGGTTGCATTTAATGCGGTTACACGTGAAGCGGCGCGGGGGCCATCGATTACGCCCGTCGTCGACTGCCGGATCACTTCCCAAATCCGGCCAGATGGGACACAAAAATTTGAACGGTGGCGTATTCGCCGCCCGGCACGGGAAACGGGGCGACCTTGTTCATTCCCAGCCCGGGGATCGTCAAAGCGCGACGGGCGGACCCTCGAGGCTTATGACACGCCCGCGGCCAGCTTTCACGGGACCCGCCCCCTCGCCATGCGGACTGTGGGGGCCGCCTCACGGATCCTCGGGGCGCACCGGGAAGCGGCTTGCGTCCGCCGCCGGATTAGGGCCCGCGTGTCTTCATCAAACAACGCCCAAGCCCCGGCCCGGCCCTCGGCGTGCGCATGCAACGAGCATAGCCTCGGGAATTAGCCACCTAGGCATCCCACATATGTAAACATTACTTCCCTCTTCCCTCTATAAAAGGGAGTAATGCCCCATTAATGAGGGGATCCCTTGCGGACGGAAGCATAACCACCACCACCCACCACGATCGTGGGGCTTGAGACGGCGTCTCTCCCTCACACCGCTTGTAACCCGTACTACAAAGCTCACCTTTGAGCGCAGAGGTAACCTGCGGGACACCACCAGGCCCGGGCGTAGGGCCCGTTGGCTGAACGGGATAAACTTCGCCCGTGTCGTGTCCATCTTGCGCTCGCCATAGGAGGAGGGCACCACGGCCTATAAATTCTTTATTGCGGCACCCGAGGCACCCCGGTTCTCGGAATGCCGGCGGTTGGCGCACCGGCGGGGAACAGCGTGTGCAATCCGTATCCCCGTCGCCTCCATGGCGTTTCCACCTTCGTTTCCACCACGCTTTCGCGTGGGACCCGCGACTCCAGCAGCGGCGAACTTCTTGTTCTTTGGGGCCCCGGGAGTTGTGGCGCTTCGGCCCTGGCTACGAATGATCTTACGCCCGATATGGCTGAAAGAAGGAGGCGGCGTCGCCCGCTAGCAGCATGCCATCTGCGGCGCATGCGGGGACGGCAAAGGCGGCCCACCGGGCGCCAAAGGCGCCCAAACAGCGGTTCCGAATCCGACCGCTGGCCACCCCGGTGCCGACTCGCGGGAGGCTCCGGGAACCCTAGGCGTCGGGAGAAGATCCCTACCCGATGCGCGACAGCGGCGAGTTCAACCCCTAATCATCGGGGAGCGGCGTCCACACCGGTGATCTTGGAAGGAGTACCCGTAATTCTCGCCCGACGGGAGACCCCGGTCGAAGCACCGCCGCGAGGAGCACGAGCGGATTCCGTCGATCCCACGGGAGGCAGCTATCCCACGGACAATCACGCGGAAGCGCATCAGGTCGAGGATGTTGCACACCCCATCACCGCCTCCTCGTCAGGAGCACGATTGGGACGGTCGAAAACGGCGGGCCGCACTACCCGTCAGGGGAGCGGGGGACTCCTCCGCGCGTTCAGCGCCCCGTTCCCGGCAGCCGGGGCCGGTTATTATGACACGAGGGAATGCTTCAATATAGAGATCCGGGAGCAAGATGGCCGCCTCACCCGGCGTCTCCGACGAAGATGAGAAGGCGGGCGTACGCCCGGCCCGCGAGGCCGCGGCGGCGCCCGGCTTTCCGCCCCTGTCCGGCCCGTCGTAGGCGCCCGGCGCTGCGGCGAATCTTGCCGGTGCTGCGGGATCTGCGGGACGCATCGCCGGCGAGTCGCCGCGACCGGCGGCCCAGGCGTAACATCCAACGGGGAGCAAGCCCGGCGGGCGAGGCCCCAAAGGGGCGCCTCATGATGCAAAAGCGGCGGATGCGGCGGACGGCGAGTACCGCTGCGACAAGCGGCCCGTTCCGCGAGGCCAGCCTCACGTGGCGGCGGCCGCCATCTTGGTGCGCGAAATGCGGACCCTCTGCCGCCGGGGCGCGGCGTGAGGGGCCCTGACATCTCCTCGACGAGACTTGGCTGCCAGCGGCGGAGAGCTCCGCTTCCGGGTCGGGCCGTGACATCCGCGACGCGAAGAATGCGGGGCGAGGTCGCGGCTCCGTCGGACGCTGGCGGAGCCGAGCCTCGGCAAGGCGGTCCGGGAGCGTGCGGATGACAACCGCGGCAACCGCCCCGATGCGAGGGGCGCATAGAACCCCCGTCAAGACCGCAGCGGGTGCCCTGACCTCGGGGGGCGAGATCGGCGGCGGCGGAAGCTCGCCCACGAAGGAGGCTCACCTCGGGCGGGGCCGGGGCCGGCGGGCCAAGCGCGCCCGGGCCGGGGGGGGGTACTCGGGATCACCGGGCCCGGGCCTTCACAAGGAGGATCATCGGGAGGGCGCCACTCCCGCGGCTTGAGGGCCGTGCCACATCGAGAGTACTCGGGGCTCGTCAGAGGTATGGGTGACCGACTATCGGCTAGCATGCCGGTTCGAGGGGCACACGATGAAAGGGTAATCATGAAATTTGCCTGTACCTCTCCGACTTCGGCCAAGGCATTTGGAACATCTTCCACCGGACCTCATATCAAGCTGGGCGGACTTGGAGAGAACCTTCCGAGGTAATTTCCGGGGCACGTACCAGCGCCCGGGTAACTCATGGGACCTCCGAAACTATCGTCGAAACCAGGCGAGTCCTGCGTGACTACAGGCATCCGCTTCTCTAAGCAACGGACTGAGCTCCTAATGTGACGGATTCGGCGTCATTGGGGCCTTCTTGGCGGCACCTCTTCTTGAGTGATCTCGTGAAGAAGCCGGGGCGCCCGGACTCAGCAGGGCAAACGGTGATGCACATCGCCACTAAGTTTGCTAGCGGAGAGGGAGGCCGTCGGAGACTCTGTTCAATCGGGGGCCGGGCAGGGAAAGGCGGAGGAGGAGGAACCCGAGGGGCTCCCGGCCTCGGGGAGAACAAGAAGAAGAGGAAAAAAGGACAAGAGCGACAAGGGGCAAGGGCGAGGCCCTCAGCGCTTGGAGCAGCGAAAACATGGTGGCTGCGGTCGGCCCTAAAGGGGGGCCAAGGCTCCGCCACAAAAACCTTCAGCGGTATGCTCAAGAAGCGGTGCGCGAACCCACGATTACCCGGTCAAGCATACCTCGGGGAATGCAAAGCGGTGCGCAAACACCGCCAAACTTCGGGGCCATTCGAGGAGGAGGAGGAAGAAGCGCGAGGCAATCCGGGGTGACGAGGGGGTTTCGAAGGTGAACAAGCGCTTCATGATCGCCGGCGGCAACACCGGCAACATGTCGATGCGGCAGCGCAAGAAGGAAGCGGCGGGAGGTTAATGCGCGGCCGGCGGCAATCGGCTGCGCAAGTGGTCGGACCAAGCCATCACCTTCGACGGTCGGATCACCCTCGGCACATCCCAAACCGAGGGGCTTATCCATTGGTGGTGGATCCCATCATTGCCAATACGGCTCACCAAAGGTCCTCATGGACGGAGGAAGCGACCTCAACCTCATCTGCGCTTGACCTCCTCGGGGTGGACAAGTCCAAGATCCGCCCGGGAGGGCCGGCATTCAACGGCGTCGTCCCGGCAAGCAAGCGAAGCCCCTCGGGCGGATCGACCTACCGATACGCCAGGGACCCCGAGAACTTCAGGCAAGAGAATCTCACCTTTGAGATCCTTGGAGTCAGGGGTACATACCACGCACTCCTCGGGCGGCCTTGCTATGCCAAATTCATGTATACGTCGAACTATACCTACCTCAAGCTCAAGATGCGGGGCGAAGAAGGGTGTCATCACGGCGAGGCCCTTCGCACCCTCACGCATATGAGTTGGGCGTGGAGGCGTGGAGTGCGCCGAGGCACTCGCCATTGCCCGAGGCACTCATTGCCGGCAGCGAAGAAGCTTTGGCGAGATCGCTGTCGAGCATGAGGCCAAGCGCCCGTATTTGGGAGCTTCGAGCCCTCCTCGGGCACCAAGAAGATCCCACTCGATCTAGCAAACCGAAGGAGAAGCTACCGACTATCGGCTGGTGGATCCGAAATAGGAAGCGGTGCTCGTCGACTTCCTCGTGCGACGCCAAAAGCGTTTGCATGGGGACCCTCGGACATGCCGGGCATACCGGGGATGTCGCCCGAAAGCACTCCCTAGGCTATCGGCCCGGGCTCAAAGCCCGGTCATGCGGCGCTGCGCCCGTTTGATGACGCCAGCGAAAGATCATCGGCGAGGAGATCCACAAGCTACGGGGAGGCGGATTTATAAAAAAGTATTCCACCCCAGTGGTTAGCTAATCTGTATTAGTAGAGAAAAAGAATGGAAATGGCGGATGTGTGTGAACTACACTAGTCTCAACAAAGCATAATGCGAAAGTTCCCTTTCCTTTACCTCGAATCGACCCAGTTATCGACTCCACGGCTGGGTGCGAGACTTTGTCCTTTCTCGATGCATACTCCGGCTACCATCGGATCAAAATGAAAGAGTCCGACCAACTTCGCGACGTTCATAACATAACACCCGCCGGGATGTATTGCTACCTCACAATGCCTTTGGCCGAGCGGCCCGGGGGCAACGTACCCGGTGGCTGCATGCAAATCATCTTCGGGAGAACTCATCGGGAGGATTGTGGAAGCCTATGTCGGCGACATAGTGGTAAAATCAAGAAAAGCGTCGGACCTCGTGAGAGACCTCGGGGAAACAACCCGAGTGCCTAAACAAGAAGGGAGTCAAACTCAACCCCCGAAAAATGCGTATTTGGGGTCCCCAGGGATCTTCTTTGGGTTTCATCGTCTCTCAACGAGGCATCGAAGCAAACCCAACCAAGGTTGGCAGCGATCCGCGAAGATGGGGCCAATCCGAGACCTCAAAGGAGTTCGAGAAGGTCATGGGCTGCTGGCTTCACTAAGCGGGTTCATCTCCGCCTCGGGGAAAGGGGCCTCCACCTCTATCGGCTCCGCCGCAAAAGGCGGAGCACTTTGCACGGACCCCGAGGCGAAGAAGCCCTCGGCAACCTCAAAAGCTCGACTAGTCCACCAATCACTGGTGCCACCAAACCCGGGAGAGACCTTGCTCCTCACGTCACGGCCACTACCCGGGTAGTGGTAGCGGTGAGTCGTAGTAAGCGCCGGGAAGAAGGGGGCACCACGTTGCCGGTTCAGCGCCCGTTTACTTCATCGATGAAGTACTTTCCGACACCAAGACTTCGATACTGCGGATGCAAAAAGCTGGCTGTATGCTATCGTCTTGGGCGAAGAAAACTTCGCCACTACTTCCTCAGCGCACCCGGTTGCGTGGTATCCTCATTCCCCCTCGGGAGATCATCGAGAACCGAGAAGCCCACGGGAAGAGTGGCGAAGTGGGCGGTGGAGCTCATGGGCGAGGCGATATCGTTCTGCCCTCGCAAGGCAATAAAGTCTCAAGTCTTGGCGATTTTGTGGCGAATGGGTGATACACAATTACCCGGCGCCCATCAAGCCGAGTGTTGGACCATGTACTGCCGATGGGTCCATGATGAAGGCGATTTGCGGGTGCGGTTTGCTTTTCATCTCACCCCTTGGGGTTCACACAAGGTATGCCATCCGGTTGCATTTCCCGCCTCCAACAGCGTCGCTTGAGAATCTGGCCCGATCAGCGGTCTTAGGATCGCGGTTAGCCTAGGGATCCGGCGGTTGGAAACCGAGGGGGATTCTCAAGCGGTTATTGACTAAAGTCATGAAGGCCTCGGCACTGCCCACGACCCCAAGATGGAAGCATACTGCCGGGAAGTGAGCAAGGCGGAGGAAAGGTTCCACGGGCTTGAGCACAAGCACACTCCAAGGCGTTACAATGAAGCCGCGGACGAACTTCGCCAAAGGTCGCGGCGACCGGTACCGTTCCCGAGCGTCATCACCCAAGATCTTAATGAGCCCTCGGTCGGGTACACTACCTTGGAAATACCCTCGGGGGCTCTGGAGCGACTTCGAGAACAAGCGTGCCGAAGCTATGGCGGTCGACCAAGTCCCGACTAGAGAGAGCCTCTATGGGAATACCTATCCCAAGGAGAATTACCAGAGGATAAGACCGAGGCTCGCCGATTGGCCGAAGGGCAAAATCCTTCGCTTATTGGAGACAAAAAAGAACTCTACAAGAAAGGAGCCTCGGGGTATACATGCGATGCATACCCTTGGCGGAAGGCGAGATTTGCTCGAAGACACCCACAAAGGGAGTGTGGCCATCATGCGCACCCGAGGACTCTTGTCGGTAAAGTCTTGAGACAAGGCTTCTGCGGCCCTCGCGATGCGGGGACGCGAATGAAGTTGTGCGCATCTGCAAGGGATGTCAATTTTACGCCACGCCAAGACACATCTTCGGCACAAGCCTGCTGAGACCATACCTCGACATGGCCATTTGCGGTATGGGGGCTCGACATGATTGGTCCCCACGAAAAGGGCACACGGAGGACACACTCACGTCCTAGTCACCATCGACAAGTTCTCCAAATGGATCGAAGCCCGAGCTGTGGGGAACACTCGCCTGAGAGGAAGCGGTGAAGTTCTTCACGAACATCATTTCCGTTTTGGAGTCGAACTCCATCATCACGGATCGCGGAACCAACCGTGGGGAAGAAATTCCTTGACTTTTGTGACGACTACGGCATCGGGTCGGCACCTCGGCCGTAGCCCACCCAAAGACCAGCGGTCAAGTGGAGTGTGCCAATGGCATGATCTTGCAAGGCCTCAAACCAAGGATCTTCAATCGCTGAACGGTATGGGAAGAGGTGGTACCAAGAGCTACCGTCGGTTCTATGGAGCCTTCGAACAACAAAAAGCCGAGCCACGGGTTTCACCCCATTCTTTCTAGTCTATGGAGCCGAGGCGATCTTGCCTGAACATTGAAATATGGGTCCCCAAAGGCTGCGAGCTTTGTTGGTGTTTCTTACGCACACGAGAGAAATCATAGCGCGCGCGGAAATACCGTTGTAGCACTTCACCCGGTGGTAAGAGGGGTATCGTATTTTTCACGAGGGGGACGGTCGCGCGGTGGCTTTTTCAGGTCTATGTCAACCTAAGGCAAGGGTTTGTTTTCTAAGAGTAGCGAGGTATCTATAGGCTAAGTTTTCAGGCGGTGATTCTAAAAGTACATTTGTCTACTCACTTGGGCACCGGCCCGCTCAAAAAAACGAGTGTCAGGCAATTAGCACTGCGCCGCACCCGAGCGTGGGGGGATTTCAAGGGGCGGACAAGGCTTGTCACGACCAAGCCGCCTACCCCCCTCAACCGTGGGATGCGCCACAAAAAGGTAGGTGAGCGCTAGTCCAAACACCACGTTTGCACTATTGGTCACGCGATTCTTGATGTTGGCCAAGGTTCCCGGTCAAAGAGTCCCTCCACCAAGAACTAGCGTAAAAGCGATCTACCAATCCCGCAAGTCTACAACAGCTAAGAAATGTGCGAAGGAAATTAAGTAGGCTGTAAGATAATCACAAGACTCCTTACCAAAGCGTAGCGACTTGAGAGAGGTACAAAGCGGGGCGGGTACCGACAAGTCCGGCACTCCGTCCTCCTAGGAACGCGGAACACCGAGGGGGCGAACCGGCAACTCGGGTAGAAAGAATCAAGCTTCTTTCTAGCCTTTCCCTCTCTCACTCTCTAGAATTGGGAGATAGAATAGAAGAAGTAGAAGAAGAAGAAGATCTAATTCTACTCTCTTGCACAAGTGGATTTGGTTTCTCCTTTGAATTTGTATTGCTTTTTGAGAGGGGAGAGGGGTCTATTTATACACAAGGGGAGGGACCTAAGTGCTAAAAAAACACCCAAACCGACATAGGAAAACCTTCCATGTACGCCAAACCGACCATCCCCGTCGGTTTCACCGGTTTTGGAAGGTAACAAACCGCCTCCACGTTGGCGGTCACTAACGCCACATTTTTAACGTCAACATTCTACCAATAAGGGGGTGAAACTATACCTTACTACACACATATACATTTATTATTGACATAATTCCACTTGTAGTGCCAAAATAATATTGTGCAGATTTATATGAGAAGCAAGTGGAAAATACACCAAAAAGCGCCTCCACGGAAGGCGCATTCTTTGGAGAATATCAAGCCCAAGGGAGGAATGGACCAAACACGCGAGGCGGGCGAGCAAACATCGCCACACAACTTTTCAAGCCCAAACACGCCCGGCCTGCCAAGGCCGGCCCGAAGCAGAGCCCGGGCAGTGTGCGCGCACCACTGGTGCGCTCGCACCCATCTTGGCGGTTCGGGCCCCGAGGTTTGGCGGCGGTTTTGTTACCTTCCAAAACGGTTTGTGCCGACGTTGGATTGTCGGTTCAAGCAGATTTGGAAGGTGTTCAAGGCGGTTTTGGCTCTTTCCATGTGGGGAGGGGCGTTTTCCAAAGAGCCCCTCTCCTCTACCTATAAAAGGAGGCCCTCTCCCCTCATTCAAGACACACCACACAATGTAGCCTCTCTCTTCTTCTTCTTCTTCTTCTTCTTCCTCTCCCTTTCTTCTCCTTTCTTCTTCTTTCTTCTTTCTTCCTCTTCTTTTTTTTCTTCTTCTTCTTAGTTTGTATTTAGGAGGAGTTTGGCAAGGATTAATAAAGGAGAGCAAGACATTTTTGGAGCTATTCGGTATGATCAATTTAGAGTTCTTCATCTTGTTCTTGTTCTCTACTTATCAATATAGTCATGTTCTTGAATTAGAGCAAAGTCCTTATGACATAATCTTGATTGATGAACTAGTATATAGTTTCTATATCATAATCTTGTCTTATGGAGCATCGTGCTTAATCTATCATACATACATGTTTAGACCAAAGAGCTAGATTGCTATGATGAGTTCTACCTAGAGTTAGACTTGGTTGATGTCGGGTTCGGGATTGATAGTCGTTCCTTGGGGCGGTGCTGCGGTAGAAGGACCGAGGGGGCGGGTAAGCCTTGTATACACGCCGGAGTAATAATCACTAGTGTAGACATGGTGTCTAGACTAAGGGTTTTCTATCTTTTTTGTGGCGCATCCACGGTTGAGGGGGTAGGCGGGTGGGTGGGTTGTAACGACCTTGTCCGTCCCTTGTAATCCCCCACGTTCGGATGTGGCGCGGTGCTAAATGCCGGTCTCCATCCCATTTGGGCGATTGCGGTGCCGAAAGTAATTCGGCATGAGAGATCTTGGCTTTCTTGAACTAGAATCTCTAACGATAAAACATGTGTGTGTATCGGTATCTTGACATGACTATCTAGGATATGCACTGCTCCATATTAGATTTATTCTTTTATTCATTCTTTTATATTTATCCTTGAGATTGGCTCGGTGTGTGTGTGTCAAGTTATGCTATTACCTATCTTATTTTATCCCTATTATGAACATTGGTCTATTATACATTCGTGTTATCTTGACCATGTCGAATTAGAGACTTTTACACCATGCCTTCCTTTGGGAAAAATATAAATAACGATACCACTGAATACTTCGGGTGAAATGCTACAATGATAGATCCGTGCGCTTGCGGATGAATATCTTGTTTGGCAAGATCTATCACCGTTGATAATCCGTTCGGATCAAACCACGGTGGTTTCACTTGGGAATATCAGCGGCGCATTTACTGGCGCCGTTATTAGAGATGGGTTCTAAACTGTTTCTAGTGATTGCGCTTAAGAAATGCAACAAGCATTTTGGCGCCGTTTGCGGGGATGGGTTCTAAACTTTGTTTCTAGTGATTGCGGCTTAAGAAATGCAACACTCCCGAAGGCTGGGCTCGAGCAGCCTCGTCGAGTGCGGCGGCGCAGTGGTCTTGTAGCGCACCCTACCCGGGGGACCTGGCCGGGCTTCGGGCATTTGGGCTTCCTTGCTACGAAAAGTTGTAAAGGTGGACTTGGCGGCGATTTCGACGTTTTGTTGCGATTTCTGTTTGGGCTTGCCATTTGCTCCCTTGGGCCTTCTTCTATTTGTTGATTTTATTTCTTTTTCTTTGCCTTTTTGGCCCAAAGTGATCATCCATGAGTTTGTACGCAAGTCCAAATAAACACCAAAACTTTGGAATATGTTAGTTGAAATTCCTATTTCTAGGTTGTTTTGGTGTTGTGTTGGCGGTATTTAATTTGTCGTTGGTTACCGTCAACAAACTCCCCACACTTAGCCCTTTACTCGTCCTCGGTGAAGGCACGAGGACTAAAGTGGTTCAATCTCCAAGATGTAAGCTTGCATACATGTTATTCCAAGCCTTACGCCTTGTGAGCATTTTCCCACCCTTTATTACCTTTCATCGTAGTGGGGCTTTCTAGCTTTTCTCCAAGCCTTGAGTGGTTGCGGATAGAACGGTTATAATAGAGGTGCTTATCATTCATCCTTTTTGATCAACTTTTTTATCCGGGGTTTTATTTAGATAAAATTTTATTTTTCGAGAAAGCATGGGCTTTATTGCTATAATTTTTTTTTTTTTTTTTTTGGAGAGGTGGGCTCTGCTCGCCCTAGACTTTGTCTTTTATTTCCTCTCTTTTCTTTTTTCTCTTTTTTTTTTTTTAGAGATGTGGGCCCTACTCGCCCTTGGACACTTTCCCATTTTTCATCTCATTTCTTCTTCTTTTCTCTCTCTCTCTTTTTTTTTTTAGAGATGTGGGCCCTACTAAGCCCTCGGACACTTGTCCATTTTTCATCTCATTTTTTTTTTTTAGCATAGCCCAAGACATTTCTCTTTTTCAAAGAATAGATTCCCGGATGTTGAGTTTCTCTTACGGACGAAGGCATAGCAAATCCATTTATACCATATCATATTTGGCAACAACTTAGACTAGATAGAGCATATGCAACCCACATGAATCGGGTTTTTCGGGATGAGTAGTTGTTTTAACGAGCTTGGTATTACGGCGAGGGAATAAAATATACGCATGCCATGTATCAATTGGTAGATGTAGAGATGGAGTTTTGCTAACTTGGTTCGAGGTTTTAGCACTTAAAGAAGATCACAAGTCAAAATTTAATCTTAATAAATTGCGTACCTTTGACTTGCGGACCTCCCCCACACTTGTTTTTGTACCTATTTTTATTTTCTTTTGTATTTCACTGCGTCATCTTGAATTGTGATTGCGTGGGTGTGGCGATGTATTGATGACGGTATACGGTCCTTTCCATTTGCTTCTCGGCTTCCCTTCGCGAATAATTTCACCGGGAATTGAATAGGAGTACTTTGTCTCCGTGGCGAATTCTTTGAATTTGATGCTTGTGATCATGCCATCTTTTTGTGCGCTCTTTGTAGAGCTTTGCAGCGTGAGTGCGCCTTCTCTCGCCATTCTTCTAGTTCGAGATTTGTCTCGACGGTTTTTTTCTGGCGAGTCGGCGTCCATATTCCACTTCTTGATGGCCCAATGAGCTCGATGCTCGGCTCAAGCGGTAAATGGCAAGTTTTGCCATAGACCCGGTGGTAAGGTGACATGCCGATGGGGGCTTTGTATGCTGTCCGATATGCCCGAGAGAGCATCGGGTAGCTTGTTCTTCGACCTTTCCCCATCTCGTTGACCGTCTTTGCGGGATGTTCTTGATTTGTTTGTTGGAGGTTTTGGCTTGCCCATTTGGTTTCGCGGATGATAAGGGGTAGCAATGTTGTCTTTGAGTGCCAAGCTCTTTCAAGAATGTCTTGAATGATTTGTCCTTGAAATGCGATCCTCCGTCGCGATCACCATGCGTGGCATTCCAAAGCGGGGAAGATGATTTCATGGAACATCTTGCGTGCATGCTTGCCATCGGCGGACTCGCATGGTAGTGCCTCTACCCACTTTGACACGTAGTCTCTTTGCCACCGGGATATACTCGCAATCATGGGATCTGCGGAATGGCCCCATGTAGTCAATGCCCCACACATCAAATATTTCTATTTGAAGGTTGTAGTGTAGGGGCATTGCATCCGCAGCTGTGATGTTCCACGTCTTACGGCGGTTGTAGCATCTTCGATGAACTCTTTCGTGTCGTCGTACATCGTCGGCGAGAAGAATCCGCCTTTGCCAAATTTTGGCTTGTGTGCGAAATACTCTCGGATGCCGGTGTAGGGAGATGCATGACATTTTCGATGATGCGCATTCCTTCCTCCACGGAGTGCGCATCTTCTCGACAAGCCGTCCGCACACACCCAATGCGGATATGGGTCATCCCATAGGTGCCGCTTTGCTCTCCATTTGGAGCTTCGCTTGTTTTTCCCGGGTGGTGCGTATCCACGCAACCATGTAATTCACAATGTTTGCGTACCATGGGTTGAAGTGCGACACCTTGAGTAGCATGCGTGTCGCGGGTGTCGTTAATTGGTGGTTCTGCATGTTAGTTAGCTGCATACGCGACAAATGATCTGCAAGCTGTATTTTCTACTCCCTTTTTATCTTTTATTTCTATATCAAATTCTTGGAGTAGAAGAATCCGGCGGATCGGGCGAGGTTTCGCATCCTTTTGGGTGAAGGTACTTAAGGCGGCATGGTGCGTATAAGCGATTATTTTTCGCCCACTAAGTAGGATCGAAACTTCTCGATAGCAAAGACTACTTTGCCGGGGAGCTCTTTTTACGTAGGTGGCGTAATTAAAATTTGGGCTCTGTCGGAGTTTTGCTAGCATATGCGATGGCATGCTGCTTTTTGTCCTTGGTTTGGCCTAGGACCGCACCAACAGCGTAAGTCGCTAGCATCGCACATGATTTCAAATGGCAGCGACCAATCGGGGGTTGGATGATCGGGCCGAGATGAGTGCTTTCTTTAGGGTTTTGGCGTGCAAGCACTCATCGTGAAGTCGAAGGGTACATCCTTGGCTAGCGGGGGCGTAAGAGGTCTAGCGATTTGCGAAAAATCTTTTATGAATCTTCTATAAAACCTGCGTGGCCTAGGAAACTACGGATACCTTTGGCGTTCTTTGGGGGTGGTAGCTTTTCGATAACTTCTATCTTAGCTTTGTCTACCTCTATCCCCCTCTCGGACACAAGGTGCCCAAAACGATGCCTTCTCGGACCATAAAGTGGCACTTTTCGGTTAAGTACCGGGTCCTTTTCACGGCATCATTTTGCAAGACCGGTCTAGGTTCTTGGGCGACTTTTGAAGGTCTTACCATAGGCGGAGAAATCGTCCATGAAGACCTCCATGATTTCTTCGATCATATGCGAGAAGATAGACATCATGCACCGCTGAAAAAAAGCGGCGCATTACGGCCCAAATGACATTCTACGATAGGCATAGGTTCCGTATGGGCATGTGAGCGTGGTCTTGCTCACGGTCATCGGGGTGGATCGGGATCGGTGGTAGCGAATACCCGTCAAGGAAAGCGAGAAGAAAGAGTGTTTCGCTAACCGCTCCAACATTTCATCAATAAAGGGCGCGGGAAGTGATCTTTCTTTGTTGCCTTGTTAAGTTTTCGTAATCAATACACATTCTCCACCTGTGACTTGTCTTTGTGGAATGAGTTCGTTTTTAGCGTTCTCAACGATTTGTCATTCCTCCTTTTTAGGGACCACTTGAATTTGGGCTAACCCAATCAGCGTGTGTGGTGCGGGATAGATAATCCCGGCGTGAAGAAGTTTGAGAACTTCCTTCTTCACGACTTCACGCATCGCATTATTGAGCTTCTTATTTGGGGTTCGCATGATGGGAATGCTGTCGGGGGTCAATAGGTATGCGATGTGTGCATAGTGTTGGGCTTACCCCTTTCGGATCTTGAAGGGAATACCCGAAGACCGATCGTGTTTCTCTAAAACGGCTATGAGCTGGGTAGTCTCTGGTCACTAAGTTTATAAACTTATGATGACCAGGTGCTTGTGAATCGCCGTTTAGGAAGACATAAGCGTAGGCACAGGGGTAGGGGTTTAAGCTCAAGCGGAGGCCGAGTTAGCTCTTCTTCTTTGGGAAGCTCTATGAGTTCCCTTGAATCGTTCTCTTCTTCAATAAAGAATTGGGCGTCTTTTTCAAGATCTGTTTTACGGGTTCTCATATAGCATAACTCCCATGACCTCCTCGGGCGTGTCGTACTCAAGGAAGGGTTACATTACCGAGTTTTTAGCTCGAGTAAGCTGGGATAGAAAACTTTTTCTTCGAGTTTGACATCTAAATCCCGGATGTTGGTAGGTCAAGAATCTTTTTCGGGGGTGCCCGATTAGGATGTCGAAGTCTTGGATATCAAAAGCGTGAAAGTCAAAGACAACTTGACATCCTTGTGCAAGAAGATTTGTTCATGTATAACCTCACGGCTTTCAATGGTGGTGCGAGGTGCTATCGCGCGGGATCCATCTTTGTGGGGGTCCTAATGGCTTCCTCGACACGAGGCTTGTGCAAGGTTTGGACATTATGTTTATCCCCCCCACGGTAGGGTTATACATGACTTCCACCAAACTTTCGATATACGCAATGGATTGGTGTAGAGGGGCCACTTATCCGAATTTCTTGAAAGAGGGTCCTTCCTCTCGCAACCATTCCGTGCTCATTATTCTTTGTTAGCTCCTTAATAGACTCACGGAGGAAAGTTTTATCAGGGGCTGTTAGGGGCTAGCGGGGCTGGTGGTTTCTTCCATTGTTCGTGCCGAGGTGTCACCGAATTGATCGATAAGGTCAACCTCGAAGAGCGGGAGATCCGTGCACACGGTCTCCTTGTGTTACAGTTGGCGAGGGTCTCTTTATGGGTTTAACGAGGTTCGGCTTTTGCGAAGAGACTTCCTACGGTTTTACGCTTGGGTTCTACTCGGATGGGTTCTAGCGGAGGGTATTCTCAAGAATACGGTTTAGGAGAGCTTCTCCTTCATTTGTGGTTTTATGTGAAAATGACCCTCGGCGGCTAAATCAAGCGGCGAGGGGCGTCGCCCTATCAATCTTAGCCAAAAATCTTTGTAAAAGCACGTGGTTTGGTATGGGCAGTGCAGGCGGATCATGTAAGCGTGGTAAGCCGGTCCCGAGGCTGCACCTAAGGTTTCACCCTCTATTTGTCGGAAGTTGAGTATCTCTTGTCGCGGGGGCGCGATTACGGATATCGGGTAGAGCGCTACCACGAGAATACGCCGCGGTTCTTCCCATTCTCCGTTTACCAACCCTACGTTATGGGCGTACCATTGAGTCGCCCTCTCGATAGAGAGAGCGGAAACAACTTCCACCTCAGCGTGTCATGTGTCATGCACGCAATTGTTAGGCGATCCGCGAGGCTGCTCAAACTCCGTAAGTGATGATAGGGGTTTTCATATTCCGAGCACGAAAAGGCTCGGGCCTGAAACTCATGGCTATAAAGCCTGGGCGGAGCTCATATTCGGAATTTGTGATTGGCCAGCGGATTGGCGTGGTTCTCTGAGCTTCGCCCTTGGGAGCGGACGGGATTTGAATAGTGGGTTGCTCCATGGGTACTTGCGGGAACTCTTTTTGGTATTTTTGTTTAAAGGATACTACCGATCGCGTAGGTTGACTCGGCTCGATATATAACTTCGACAACCGTCCCGACAACGGCGCCGAAATGCTTGTTGGTGTTTCTTACGCTGCGAGAGAAATCATAGCGCGCGGAAATACCGTTGTAGCACTTCACCCGGTGGTAGCGGGGTATCGTATTTTTCACCGCGGGGACGGTCGCGCGGTGGCTTTTCGGGTCTATGTCAACCTAAGGCAAGGGTTTGTTTTCTAAGAGTAGCGAGGTATCTATAGGCTAAGTTTTTCGGCGGTGATTCCTAAAGTCATTTGTCTACTCACTTCGGGCACCGGCCCACGCTCAAAAACGATGTCAGGCAATTAGCAACTGCGCCGCACCCGAGCGTGGGGGGATTTCAAAGGGACGGACAAGGCTTGTCACGACCAAGCCGCCTACCCCCTCAACCGTGGGATGCGCCACAAAAGGTAGGTGAGCGCTAGTCCAAACACCACGTTTGCACTATTGGTCACAGTTCTTGATGTTGGCCAAGGTTCCCCGGTCAAAGAGTCCCTCCACCAAGAACTAGCGTAAAAAGCGATCTACCAATCCCACAAGTCTACAACAGCTAAGAAATGTGCGAAGGAAATTAAGTAGCTGCAAGATAATCACAAGACTCCTTACCAAAGCGTAAGCGGCTTGCGAGGTACAAGCGGGGCGGGTACCAACAAGTCGGCACTCCAGTCCTCCTAGGAACCGCGGAACAGAGGGGCGAACCGGCAACTCGGGTAGAAAGAATCAAGCTTCTTTCTAGCCTTTCCCTCTCTCACTCTCTAGAATTGGGAGATAGAATAGAAGAAGTAGAAGAAGAAGAAGATCTAATTCTACTCTCTTGCACAAGTGGATTTGGTTTCTCCTTTGAATTTGTATTGCATTTTTGAGGGAGAGAGGGGGGGTCTATTTTTATACACAAGGGGAGGGACCTAAGTGCTAAAAAACACCCAAACCGACCTAGGAAAACCTTCCATGTACGCCAAACCGACCATCCCACGTCGGTTTCACCGGTTTTGGAAGGTAACAAACCCGCCTCCCCCGGCTGGGCTCGAAGCGCCTCGTCGAGGTGCGGCCGCGCAGGAGTGGTCTTGTGCGCGCACCCTGCCCGAGGCCCGGCCGGGCCGAGCTTCGGCATTTGGGCTTCCTTGCTCACGAAAAGTTGTAAGGTGGACTTGGCCGGCCTGATTTCGGACGTTTTTGTTGCGATTTGTTTGGGCTTGCCATTTGCTCCCTTGGGCCTTCTTCTATTTGTTGATTTTATTTCTTTTTCTTTGTCTTTTTGGCCCAAAGTGATCATCCATGAGTTTGTACTGCAAGTCCAAATAAACACCAAAACTTTGGAATATGTTAGCTGAAATTCCTATTTCTAGGTTGTTTTGGTGTTGTGTTGACGGTATTTAATTTGTCGTTGGTTTACCGTCAACGAGCCTACCGCCGGCGGGGGCAACCGGCAGGCAAGGCAAGATTCCATCGACCAAGTCGATGAGGCCGAGATGTCGCGCCTGAATTCGGCGAGATACCAACAAGCTCTTCGAAGTATCACGCCAGTTTAATGAAGCCTCGGGAGTTCAAGTCAATGACCCCGTACTCGGTGAAGCAAGATAACAAAGGCGTCACAAACTCACGCCACATTGGGAAGGGCCGTATTTCATCGCTGAAATACTAAGGCCCGGAACCTACAAGGCGAAGAACGAGAAGGGTGAAGTCTACTCTAGCGCTGGAACATAGAACGACTACGTCGCTTCTACCCTTAACCTCGCACCAGAAGATTAAACACTTACGTTTTTTCGCTCAATAAAAGATGTGATCTACATCTTTTATGAAGAGAAACTTCTTGTGCATACCTTAAGGGAGTCTTAGCCTCGTCCAGCACAAGACTAAAACTCCCTCGGGGGCTACACGGGGGACCCCCCTCGGGGGACCCCCTCCTCTTTCTTTTTTTGAAACTTTTTCTTCAAAGAAAAAAGTTCTCCTGCGCACACTCGGATCGATCGTTTAAGTTGCGAAGGTCGCACACGCACAGATCCTAAGTGAGGTAGCCGAGCCAAGCGGATCGTCCCTAGTGGCACCCGTACGGACCGCCCCCAGTGGCATCCATGCTCACTATCTCGCGAGCGGTGAAAGCAAGCGACCCGGCCACACAATAAGCGAAATTCGAGCGCGCAACACAATCATAAGCGCACCTGCCCAAGACACAAGGCCTCGGGCAGCACCATTGTTATGTACATATTCTTACCCATTTAACTTTTCATACAAGGGGAGATCGGGCGTCGCGAGCCTCGTCCACTGCACTTCACGATCGGCCACCGAGGCAACATCTGCGGAGGCAACATCCTCGGCGGCGGCATCCCCGGGCGGGCGTCGGGCCGTCGGCGCATCCTCGGAGGCGGCATCCCGCATCTCCGTGTCCGCCTCATAGCTTGATTCTATGGGGAATACGGAGGGCATACCTCGTCTTCAAAGCGGGAGGCCAAGCTGCGTCGCGGCATCGTCCGCAGTTATACAACTCCACGGGTCTTGGCGGCATCGGCGGCATCCTTCCGGCGAGGTCGACCACGCCCTCGTCATCGAGCCGAGGAAGAAGCCCCAGCGGCGTTGCTCGAGAACCACGGGTTGCATCGGGAAGTGCGGCGAGAACACCGCCATGCGTCCGCCGCGCGCCCGGGCCGGAAGGCATTAGGAGCTCGGACCTAAAGGAAGCCACCCACGGCGCTCGGTGGGTGCGAGCGAGGTCCAACCTCTAGGTTGTCCGCCCCAAAGCGGCGGATGAAGTCATACGGGGGCCTCCTCCGGCTCTGGTATGACTTCCGTTCTTGTTCCGACCACGGCGGCGTGGCGAGGTCTCCACGGCCTCGGTCCGGATCTTCTCCGCCTCGGCGGCAGGCGCAAAGCAGCGTCGGCAAAACAAAGGGATCAAAGACAAAAGACCTACCGAAGGAAAGAGCGTACCTTGGCACTTCGGTGCCCGGCCCGGCATCACGCCGTGCTCATCCATGGCGACTTATGGAGCTGCTCCTTCTCCTTTCGAGGGTCTACCCCTCGGACACCAACTCCCCGATACGGGTGTTCGGCGTCGCACATCTCCGCTGCTTCCTCGCCTCTTCGGGATCTGTCCCTTCGCCATTGGCCTCCTCCGGGGGCTGGAGGGGCTGCCCGGGTATCCTCAAAGTCTGGCTCATCCCGGCCATTTCGGTACCACCTTGGCGGCCTCGGACTGGCCTTGACGAGCTCGGCCTCGAGGCCTGTCATTTGAGACTCCCTCTCCTCGGCAAGAGTAGTAAGCGGGGCGCCTCGCTTTGGGCCTCGATCAATTTCACCCGCGTGCGCGCGAGGGGCGGTCGGTTCGGGACATTACGGCGAAGGAGCTCGGACTTCTCGGGCGAATCGCGGAGATGCGCGGCAAAAACACCACCAATTATGGCACATACATAAAGAAAATGCAGCGGAAAATGGCAGCCAAGACACTCACCGCATTAGCCTCGGCGAGGCGACCCGGTTATGGTGTCACCCATCTTCGCCAAGGCCGTCGGCGACCTTTGGCGGATCTGCTCATGAGTCCTCCACGCCGGGACCTCGGGACGGTCATCGATCACCACGGCGGCGGGACCCCGGGCACATCACCCAAGGTCAGGGGGACCACCCCAACGAGTCGGCTCGGGAGGAAGCATTTCATCCCCGGCGGCTCCGCGGCTCGGGAAACCCGGACCCGATAAAAAGTCGAGAGGTCGCCCATTGGCGACCCGCAGGCACGGACCTCACCAACAGCGCCGAAGACGGCGGCTTTTTAGAAGGGTGCGTCCAACCCGGGCGCATGGAGCAACGGGAAGTCGAGTTATGCGCCTCATGAGCCCCCGGATCAGTGGGAGCCGACACAAGTGAAGACCTCCGTGTCTCCGCCGCCTCGAAGAGCTCCTCCTGAGAGAACTCTCGGACGAAGGGGCTTGGCTCCTCGGGGAGGGCAGCTGCGTCGTGGGACCCCTCAACGGCGCTAAGCGCTCGGTATTTGGCTGGCGTCGCGCGCAGCCGACCGGTGAGCTCTCTGAGTCGATCACCATAGGCTGGGTGGACGACCCACCATCACCACCGTGGGCTTGAACCACCTCGGGAGAAATCTCGGCCGTCCGGCTCGGGCCCGACCCCTCCTGAGGCTCGGGGGCTAACACCACGGGGGAGCCCAACGCAGGTGGGACAACGTCTTGGTGAGACAACCCCCGGCTCTGGGCCCCGGCCGAGGCTTGCGCACTAGCCTTCGGGGCCTTCTTGGGATGCAAGGACGAGTGGGGGCCCCCCGCTTCACGAAGTCAAGAACGGCGTCAAAGAAGCCAAAAAATACCGTAAAGGAGGCTAAGCTGCGAAAACACGAAGGGACTCCACGAGGCCCGAGGGATCGCCCCAGGTGTGGCAAGGCACGGGAAAGGCGTGACCTGGGCATCGCACTTGCCGCGGGCCGTCTCCCCCACGGTTTCCGCGCGAGGGGCGGGGAAGGGGCGTCGCGGCTCTTCACCTCGGCGGCGCCCTGCGGCGCTGTGAGTCGTTGGCCCTTCACGCCGAGCCTCACCTTGCGGCGTCAAGGCGCCCACATCGGAAACCCCCGAGCCGCCACCAATCCGGGGCCTCGGCTGGAGGAAGCCTCGGGCGCCACGAGTCCCGGCGGCCTCCGGCGTCTCGGGGCTCGGGCACGAGCGAAGCCCCGAGGTGGGTCGGCAACCCCAAGGCTCGGTCTATCGAGCCGCCACATCGTCATCCGACGAGTTCACGACGAACTCGTCCTCCTCATCCTCGTCCTCCTCGGTGGTCGAGGTATCGAGCGGTTGGCCCGCCTCATTTGCTCGGCCCGACGGTTGGCGCGGGCCACGTTCTTCTTCTTCCTCTCCTCCTCCGCCCGGCGCTTGCGCCTCTCGCTGCTCGTTCGAGCACGGTTTTGCCGCCGGCGCGCTAGATCTAGATCGGGCACACGGCGGAGGAGAGTCGTGATAGTTCAAGCGACCCGCAAGAAGAAGATGGAATAAGAACGCGGTGGTAGCCACGCGGCAACAACAAGACAATGCAAGAACGCCGGGGCCAAAAAGCGCTTACCAAGGAGATGTACCCACGGGCGGGCGCATAGGGATCTCGGGAATGCAGGGGACGGGGTATTGGACCCCAATGCCTCCCTCACCCTCTTGGCCGGGCCATCGGTGGAAAGCGAAGGGATGACATCCGAGACTCCTCAAGACCAGCAGCCGAGGAAGTCATCTGACTCATGAGCAAAGGGCGAGCCATCAATGGCAACACCCGACGCCGATGAAAAGCAGCTACCACGGCTGCTGCGTTCACACCCCCATCTCAGAGCCGCAGGATCGCCTGCCTCAAGCCCTCCAACCGGGGATGATCCGCCGAGGGGGGACCCCAGTTCCACTTATTCGAGACTAATCTCGCCCGAGAGTTGCATTTAGAGGCACTTGAGAGTCATCGTTGCCAATGGATTTCTCGTTGCTCTTGGAGAGCACCACTCGTAGACCGGCTTGGTGATCGTTGGAGACATTGGGAAGAGAAGGTGATTGTTCTTCCCCACCTCCCGGTGATTGTAAGGGGTTCATGATCTTCCCCGGCGGAGAGCCAAATTGATACTCTAGTGGATTGCGCGTGTCGTTGAGTTACCTATCAATCGCGTGTATCAAGAGGGCCTAGTGAGGCAAGGCGTGCGCGCCACCTTGATGTACCATTGAGACGGTTGACACAATCGGAGACGTAGAACTCTAGGTGAATAAATCATTGTCTTCATCTCTTGTGTTGATTTATTGTCTCCTGGTGATTGGTTCATAGCCTCGAAGGTTTGGTATAACCCTCTCACTCTACCTTGCATTACTTGTTCTCATATCCAGGCCCGGCCCTTAGGTGGGGCGACAGGGGCGGGCGTCCCAGGTCCAAAATTAGATGGACCCCATTAGATGGACCCCTAGGTACCTGTTGAAGATCTCTAGTTTGGTTTTGGCTAATTAGTGTCATCCTTAGGACTAATCTCTCTATGCTAAGTGTATGATTAGATTGGAGATTGGTCGATCCAATGAAAGAGCATGGTGGTCATGATGGATGGATTGGAGTGATCCAAAAGATGATCAAGTGTTCACATGGCGTGGAAATGCGATCGAGGTGATCAAAATGGGCTCAAGGTGAAGGTATACCAGTAGGGCCATTTTGATTTCACATTCAAGACACCATAGAGGGTGTGAGTGGTTTAGGATCGATAGTCGTACTATAAAGAGGACAAAACCTTGGGAACGTCGATCCTCATGTGCCTCTAGATTCAACAATCATATGCATGCATTCTAACCTAGAGAGCTAACTCGACCTTCGAAATTGTTTGTGAAAATGATAACACACAAGCACATGATGATGTACACGTGGTGGTGTTGGCACTTTTGCGAAGGCGGTGGTGTTTGCAGGGTTGAGATGGGTTTGGGTATCGCTTATGAGAAAATGAAACGCCTATTTTCTATTGCGCCGGATGCAAGTTGGTGGTGAAAACATGCTGTCTCTGGAGCTCAAGTTGGCATACTTGTTGGGTAGCATGTTGAAGTGGAGGCGACGAAGAAACGACGACATCTCGTGAAAGAACGCCGCGCCGGATGCTGAAGGAGCGTCAGGCGGGTTCGCGCCGGACGCTAGGGTTTGGTGTCCCAACGTCCGACACCTTGCTAGTGGGGGCGCTTCGGCCGCGTCGCGGCGCTGGCGGCGCCCGGTGCAGCGTCGAACGCGATCCGAGAGCATCGCACGCGAGGGCGTCGCTTCAAGTCAAAAAAAATTATTTGTTGGACAATAACAAGGATATATAGATTGATTGTGTGGTTGTGCAGGGCAATCAATTTTGTTATGTGGAAATTTTGTGAGCTATATATATGTTGGTGCGAATAGTTACATGAAAATTCTGTTCGGTCCAAGTCTGGGGCTATGATTTTCATGTTAGCACATATGCCCTATGGCCTATACAATAATTATTTCCTAATTTTATTCATATATACATATTCTCAAATAGAGGTATCATAAAAAAATCTTGTCTATTTTTTCTCCCCAGAACAACTATATGCATTGGTAGATGCAGAGACGGAATATTAACATATCCTTTTTTCTAAAAAAACTCCACGTTTGCTTGGCATTTGTGGTTGTATATTTTTTTGTGTGCTTCACTTTGCGACTTTCTAAACATTGGAGGCTAGAAACAAACTTTTTTTGTGTATAATATTTTTGCGTGCGTTCTTGGAGAGTCTGCGTCAATGATCACCACGATCGGGTGGAACAAAACAAGCAACCGATCTTTGGAGAACCTCCGGCTGCTCCTGTACTTCGGCGACGAGATGGTGGCCAATCGAGAGGGCAAAGCTTTGTGGTGGTCGATCGACATAAGCTAGACGCTTTGTGGTGGTCGGCTGGCCGCGCGTCAAATAGGTCGTCTGATTCATGGCTAAAGCTGAGAGGAAAGCACAAGAATGTATACGTGTTGTTGAATTAGTTTCTTCTTTTGAGTCGATTTTAACACAATCTTAACTTGTTATGTTGTTGAAATGATTATGCTCGCCCGCTTCCTTTGCTCCTCACCGACGCCCGGACCACGATAGGGGTAAAGTTAAATGAGCCCTTAAGGGCATATGCCCCCACGCACTATGTCATTGCAAATTTGCATTGCCTAATATGAATCCATGGTGGATGTGCTAGGAGCACATGGCCTTAAGGGCAAAAAACTAGCTTCCATGATGAGGTTCACTTGTTTGAGTGTCATTCGATGTGACAAAAGTCCTATTGAGTGTTTTCCTTAATCTATGCTACAACGATAATCGTTGTCATGAAGATGTGATGCCACCGGCGCGTCAGATGTGCTTAGCAGCCTGCGCCCTCCAATGCGGGGACAACCCGCTTTGGCAAGACTGACGACATGCATGGTGTGAGCCATTTGTACAGGGTTCTACAAGTCCATCTATCTAGAATGGAATAACGCTATATGTTCGCTTCAACCTATAGATCAGGTTATCAACCATGGTACGAAAGTTTTTCTTATAACGAAACAACATTGATCAGCCGACTTATTAGCCACAAAAACCATCGGTTGTCATCATAAAAATGTAGATTTTTGCTAGTGTGAGGACTCAAATGAACCGTCCAGAATCGTCCTACCTCTCTCTAGGATATGGACCTCCCCGTACCCCTCTCTAGGATATGGACCTCCCATTATATACCGAGGAAGGTCGAGTACATGGAGATTTAGGGGATTTTAGCCTATGGTCTATGTATGCTAGAGTCTAGAAGGGTCTTGCAAAGACACGGATTGACCATGGCTTTGTTGTGGAGCCGAAGAAGATTTGGGCATCGTCTGGCTGCTATGTCCTGACACGTTGATTGCTAGGCTTTGTCAGCTTCAACCGGCCACCAACTGGTGTGCCTTATGGAGGCTTCTTGGCGGTGAAGGCAGTCTGGTTTAAGGGGCTAACGAGCAGTGTCGGGGACCCAAATATTGGACCCCGTGACATTCTCATATAACGAGAAATCGTCGGCCCGTCAGGGCCCGAAAACTTCTACCGCTATCATCCCGCTTAGAAGGGCGGCCCGGCGGACGGTGGACCAGGCCAAAAGAGCCACGGCGCCTACGTGAAGATGGAGTCGGCCCTGGGCGACCCCTCGGAGTCACCGCGGACGAAAGAGCTCGCTACGCTCACGGAGGACAAGGTCGGGGACCTTTACAAGACGGCGAACCATGGCGCCCCCACGTCATCATCGGCCAACCTAAGGCTCGGATTCAACCCCAAATCTCCGTCTCGCCCGAGGGTGGTTTAGCTCACCGACCTCGGATGAGAGACCTCCGCCCTCCCCGAGGGTGGCCTAGCTCACCACCCCGGGCAAAAACTCCGCCTCGCCCGAGGGAGACCCAGCTCTCCATCCTCGGCGAGGTGGCTCAACCCCACTCACCGGGGTCATAGACCCTCGGGCGTGGGAGGTTCCGTCTCAAGGAAGGAAGCTTGGTTGCATTTAATGCGGTTACACGGTGACGCAGGCGCGGGGGCCATCGACGCGCCCCGTCAAATCGACACGCGGATCACTTCCCAAATCCGACCGATGGGACACAAGGCTTGAACGGTGGCGTATTACGCCCGCCCGGACGGGGAAACGGGGCGATCTTGTTCATTCCCCAGCGGGATCGTCAAGACGCCACGACGGGCGGACCCTCGGGCTTATGACACGCCACGGCCAGCTTTCTGGGACCCGGCCCTCGCCATGCGGATGTGAGGGACGCCTCCACAGATCCTCGGGCCGCACTGCGGGAAAGCGGCACGTCCGCCATCGGATTAGGACGCGTGTCTTCATCAAACAACGCCCAAGCCGGCCAGCCCACCGCCGATGCGCATGCAACGAGCATAGCCTCGGGGAATTAGCCACCTAGGCATCCACATATGTAAACATTACTTCCCTCTTCCCTCTATAAAAGGGGGAGTAATGCCCCATTAGTAGGGGATCCCGCGGACGGAAGCATAACCACCACCACCACCACGATCGTGGGGCTTGAGACCAGCGTCTCTCCCTCACACCGCTTGTAACCCGTACTACAAGCTCACCTTTGAGCGAGGTAACACGAGCGAGGACACCACCCGCTGGGCGTAGGGCCCCGTTGGCTGAACCGGGATAAACTCGCCGTAATGCGTGTCCATCTTGCGCTACGCCATAGGAGGAGGGCACCACGGCCTATAAATTCTTTTATTGCGGCACCGAGGCACCCCGGTTCTCGGAATGCCCGGCGGTTGGCGCACCGGGTAGGGAGCACTGTGTGCAATCCGTATCCCCGTCGCCTCCATGGCGTTTCCACCTTCGTTTCCACCACGCTTTCGCCCGGACCACGAGCTCCCGCGCCTTGTTTCTGCTGTTCTTTGGGGCGGAGTTCGTGTGGCTTCGCCACAACCACGAGATGATCCATACGCCCGATATGACGGCTGAAAGGAGGGCGGCGTCGCCGCAGCGGCATGCCCATCACCACGGCGCCGCGGGGACGAGCAAAGCGGACCCACCCACCGCGCAAAGGCGCACCCAAACAACGGATTCGAATCCGACAACGTACCCGGGTGCCGACTCGCGGAGGGCTCCCGGGAACCCTAGACGCCGGGAAGATCCTTACCCGACGCGCCGCGGCGGGATTTCGAAAACCCTAATCATCGGGAGAACGCGTCCACACCGGTGATACCGGAAGGAGTACCCGTAATTCCTCGCCCGACGGAGACTTCAGTCGAAGCCGCGCAGGAGAGCACGGGCCGAACCTCCCGTCGTCCCACGGGGAACGCTATCCCCGCGGACAATCACGCGGAAGAGCGCATCCGTCGAAGGATGTTGCACGACCCCATCGCCTCCTCGTCCGGCACGGTGGGGCCAGTCCCGAGAACGGGCGGAATCGCACTACCGTCCGGAGAACGGGGACTTCTCCGCGCGTTCGGCGCGCCGGGAACCGACGACGAGGGCGATTATTATGACCCCACCTGGGGAATGCTTCAATATAGAGATCCAGGCAAGATGGCGCCTCACCGGCGTCTCCGGCGAAGATGAGGCGGGCGTATCGCCACGACGGGCGCGTCGCTTTGGCGCCTAGCAGCCTTCCGCCCTGTCCACCCGTAGGCGCCAGCGCGCTGCCCGGCAATCGCGCGTTGCGGGATCTCGCAGGACCACATCCGCGTAGTCCGCACGACTCGACGACCGGAGCGTAACATCAACGGAGCAAGCCGGCGCGGCAGCCCCTAAGGGCGCCTCATGATCGCAACGGGCGGCGGATGGGCGGACCCGACGGGTACCACCACTTCGACATAGCGGCCCGTTCAACGAGCCAGCCTCAGCGTGGCGGCGGCCGCCATCTTTGGTACGCGAAATGCCCGAACCCTCTACCACCGAGGAAGGCGCGATTCGTGAGGGCCTCGACATCTCCTCGACGGGGCGGCTGTAACTGCAGCGGAGAGCTCCGCTTCGAGATCGGGCCGTGACATCACGACAACGAGAAGAGTGCGGGCGGAGTCGCCAGGGCTCCGTCGGACTGGCGCAGCCGAGCCTCGGCAAGGCCGGTCCGAACGCTCGGATGACAACCGCGGCAACCGCCCGATCACGGGAGCGCATAGAAGACCCCGTCAAGACCGCAAGCGAGGTGCCCCCGACCTCGGGGACGAGATCGAAGCGACGGCGAGCTCGCCACGAAGGAGGCTCACCTCGGGGCGCAGTGGCGAGACGCACAAGCACGCCGGGACGGCCGAGGGTACTCCCGGATCCACCGGGCCACGGGCCTTCACAAGGGATATCGGGAGGGCGCCACTCCCGCCGCTTCGGGCGCCCAACCACATCGAAGTACTCGGGAGAAACTCGTCCCGAGGTATGGGCGACCGACTATCGGCTAGCATGCCGGTTTGCGGGGGCACACGATGAAAGGGTAATCATCGAAATTTGCCCCGTGCCTCTCCGACTTCGACCAAGGCCCTGGCCGGAACATCTTCCACCGGACCTCATATCAACCTAGGCGGAACTTGAGAGAACCTTCCGAGGTAATTTCCAGGCACGTACCAACGCCCGGGTAACTCATGGGACCTCGAAACTATCGCCGAAACCCGACGAAGTCCTGGCGTGACTACATCCGGCGCTTCTCTAAGCAACGGATGAGCTCCCTAATGTGACGGATTTCGACGTCATAGGGGCCTTCTTGGCGGCACCTCTTGCCCGTGATCTCGTGAAGAAGGCTGGGCGCCGGACTCCCAACCGAGGCAAACGAAGCCGATGCACATCGCCACTAAGTTTGCTAGCGGAGAGGAGGCCGTCTGAAGCTCGTTCAATCGGGGGCCGGGCAAGGGAAAGCGCAAGGAGGAGGAACCCGAGGGCTCCCGGCCTCGGGAGAACAAGAAGAAGAAGAAAAGGACAAGAGCCGCCAAGGGCAAGGGCCGAGCCCTCAACGCAGACAGCGAAAACATGGTGGCTGCGGTCGACCGCAAAGGGGCCAAGGCTCCGCCACAAGAAACCTTCAACAAGTATGCTCAAGAAGCCGTGCGAGAACCCACGGTTACCGGTCAAGCATACCCTCGGGGGAATGCAAAGCGGTGCGCAAACACTTCGCCAAACTCGGGGCCATTCGAGGAGGAGGAGGAAGAAGCGCCCGAGGGCAATCCCGGGGTGACCGGGGTTTCGAAGGTGAACAAGCGCTTCATGATCTTCGGCGGCAACACCAAAGAAACATGTCGGTACGGGCAACGCAAGAAGGAGCGGCGGGAGGTGTACGCTGACCGAGCCCGGCAATCCCGGCTGCGCGAAGTGGTCGGACCAAGCCATCACCTTCGACCGGTCGGATCACCCTCGGCACATCCCAAAAACCGGGGGCTTATCCATTGGTGGTGGATCCCATCATTGCCAATACCCGCTCACCAAGGTCCTCATGGACGGAGGAAGCGGCCTCAACCTCATCTACGAGGAAACGCTTGACCTCCTCGGGGTGGACAAGTCCAAGATCCGCCGGGAGGGTCGGCATTCAACGGCGTCGCCCCGGCAAGCAAGCGAAGCCCCTCGGGCAGATCGACCTACCGGTCCGCCGGGGACCCCTCGAACTTCAGGCAAGAGAATCTCACCTTTGAGATCCTTGGAGTCCGGGGTACATACCACGCACTCCTCGGGCGGCCTTGCTATGCCAAATTCATGGTCGTCCCGAACTATACCTACCTCAAGCTCAAGATGCCGGGGCGAAGGGTGTCATCACGACAGGCCCTTCGCACCCTCACGCATATGAGTTGGACGTGGAGAGCGTGGAGTACGCCGAGGCACTCGCCATTGCCGAGGCACTCATTGCCGACAAGAGAAGCTTTGACGAGATCGCAATCGAGCATGAGGCCAAGCGCCGCTACTGGGAGCTTCCGAGCCCTCCTCGGGCACCAAGAAGATCCCACTCGATCCCAAGCAACCGAAGGAGAAGCTACCCGACTATCAGCCTCGGAGTCGATCCGAAATAGGAAGCGTGCTCGCCGACTTCCTCCGTCGCGCGAACGCCAAAACGTTTGCATGGGGACCTCGGACATGCCGGGCATACCGAGGGGATGTCGCCGAAGCACTCCCTAGACATCCGACCGGGCTCAAAGCCGGGTCATGCGGCGCTTTTGCGCCCTTTTGATGACGCCAAGGCGAAAGATCATCGGCGAGGAGATCCACAAGCTACAGGAGGCCGGATTTATAAAAGAAGTATTCCACCCCGAGTGGTTAGCTAATCTCGTATTAGTAGAGAAAAAGAATGGGAAATGGCGGATGTGTGTGAACTACACTAGTCTCAACAAAGCATGTCCGAAAGTTCCCTTTCCTTTACCTCGAATCGACCAGTATTGTCGACTCCACCGCTGGGTGCGAGACTTTGTCCTTTCTCGATGCATACCCGGCTACCATCGATCAAAATGAAAGAGTCCGACCAACTCGCGACTTGTTCATAACACCCTTCGGGATGTATTGCTACCTCACAATGCCTTTTCGGGCCGAGGAACGCTGGGCAACGTACGGCTGCATGCAAATCATCTTCGAGAACTCATCGGGAGGATTGTGGAAGCCTATGTCGACGACATAGTGGTAAAATCCAAGAAAACGTCGGACCTCGTGAGAGACCTCGGGAAACCTTCGAAAGTGCCTAAACAAGAAGGGAGTCAAACTCAACCCCGAAAAATGCGTATTTGGGGTCCCCCGAGGGATCTTCGCCGGGTTTCATCGTCTCTCAACGAGGCATCGAAGCAAACCCAACCAAGGTTGACGCGATCACGAAGATGGGGCCAATCCGAGACCTCAAAGGAGTTCGAGGAAGGTCATGGGCTGCCTGGCTTCACTAAGCGGGGTTCATCTCCCGCCTCGGGAAAGGGGCCTCCACCTCTATCGGCTCCTTCGCAAGACCGAGCACTTTGCCGGACCCCCGAGGCCGAAGAAGCCCTCGGCAACCTCAAGAAGCTCGACTAGTCCACCAATCTCGGTGCCACCAAACCCGGGAGAGACCTTGCTCCTCTACGTCCACGGCCACTACCCGTAGTCAGCGGTGGTCGTAGTAGAGCGCCGGGAAGAGGGGCACACGTTGCGGTTCAACGCCCGTTTACTTCATCGATGAAGTACTTTCCGACACCAAGACTCGATACTTGCGGATGCAAAAGCTGCTGTATGCTATAAATCCGGCGAAGAAAACTTCGCCACTACTTCCTCGCGCACCCGATTGCCGTGGTATCCTCATTCCCCTCGGGGAGATCATCGAGAACCGAGAAGCCCACGGGAAGAGTGGCGAAGTGGGCGGTGGAGCTCATGGGCGAGACGATATCGTTCTGCCTCGCAAGGCAATAAAGTCTCAAGTCTTGGCCGATTTTGTGGCGAATGGATCGATACACAATTACCCCGGCGCCCATCCAAGCCGAAAGTGTTGGACCATGTACTTGATGGGTCCATGATGAAGACGATTCATGGTGCCGGTTTGCTTTTCATCTCACCCCTTGGGGTTCACACAAGGTATGCCATCCGGTTGCATTTCCCCGCCTCCAACAACGTCGCACGAGGCGCTGATCAACGGTCTTAGGATCGCGGTTAGCCTAGGGATCCGACGGTTGGAAAACCGGGGATTCTCAAGCGGTTATTGACTAAGTCATGAAGGCCTCGGCCCGCCACGACCCCAAGATGGAAGCATCTTTGCCGGGAAGTGAGCAACCGGGAGGAAAGGTTCCACGGGCTTGAGCACAAGCACACTCCAAGGCGTTACAATGAAGCCGCGGACGAACTCGCCAAGGTCGCGGCGACCCGAGGTACCGTTCCCGAACGTCATCACCCAAGATCTTAATGAGCCCTCGGTGGGGTACACTACCTTGGAAATACCCTCGGGGGCTCGGAGACGACTCGAAGAACAAGCCGTGCCCGAAGGCTATGGCGGTCGACCAAGTCCCCGACTAGAGAGAGAGCCTCTATGGGAATACCTATCCCAAGGAGAATTACCCGAGGATAAGACCGAGGCTCGCCGATTGGCCCGAAGGGCAAAATCCTTCGCTTATTGGAGACAAAAAGAACTCTACAAGAAAGGAGCCTCGGGGAGTATACATGCGATGCATACCCTTGGCGGAAGGGCGTAGATTTGCTCGAAGACACCCACAAAGGGGAGTGTGGCCATCATGCCGCACCGAGGACTCTTGTCGGTAAAGTCTTGAGACAAGGCTTCTATGGCCCTCGGCGATGCGGGACGCGAATGAAGTTGTGCGCACCGCAAGGGATGTCAATTTTACGCACGCAAGACACATCTTCCAAAGACAAGCCCTGCGCAGACCATACCTCTGACATGGCCATTTGCAGTATGGGGGCTCGACATGATTGGTCCCCTGAAAAGGGCACCTGGAGGACACACTCACGTCCTAGTCACCATCGACAAGTTCTCCAAATGGATCGAAGCCCGAGCTGTGGGGAACACTCGCACAGAGGAAACGGTGAAGTTCTTTACGAACATCATTTCCCGTTTTGGAGTCCCGAACTCCATCATCACAGATAACGGAACCAACTTCGTGGGGAAGAAATTCCTTGACTTTTGTGACGACTACGGCATCCGGGTCGGCACCTCGGCCGTAGCCCACCCAAAGACCAACGGTCAAGTGGAGTGTGCCAATGGCATGATCTTGCAAGGCCTCAAACCAAGGATCTTCAATCGGCTGAACCAGTATGGGAAGAGGTGGTACCAAGAGCTACCGTCGGTTCTATGGAGCCTTCGAACAACAAAAAGCCAAGCCACGGGTTTCACCCCATTCTTTCTAGTCTATGGAGCCGAGGCGATCTTGCCCACAGACATTGAATATGGGTCCCCAAGGCTGCGAGCCTGTTGGTGTTTCTTACGCACACAGAGAAATCCGCAAGCGCACGGAAATACCGTTGTAGCACTTCACCCGGTGGTAAGCGGGGTATCGTATTTTTCACGGGACGGTCGCGCGGCACCGGCTTTTTCGTGTCTATGTCAACCTAAGGCAAGGGTTTGTTTTCTAAGAGTAGCGAGGTATCTATAGGCTAAGTTTTCCGTGCAAAGTGATTCCTAAAGTCCGTTGTCTACTCACTTCGGGCACCGCCCACGCCAAAGAACGATTGTCCGCAATTAGCACCGCGCCGCACCGAACGGGGATTTCAAGGGACGGACAAGGCTTGTCACGACCAAGCCGCCTACCCCCTCAACCGTGGGATGCGCCACAAAAGGTAGGTGAACGCTAGTCCAAACACCACGTTTGCACTATTGGTCACAGTTCTTGATGTTGGCCAAGGTTCCCTGGTCAAAGAGTCCCTCCACCAAGAACTAACGTAAAACGATCTACCAATCCCAAGTCTACAACAGCTAAGAAATGTACGAAGGAAATTAAGTAGTTGTAAGATAATCACAAGACTCCTTACCAAAGCGTAAGCGGCTTTTGCAGAGGTACAAGCCGGGCGGGTACCGACAAGTCCCGCACTCCGCCCCTCCTAGGAACCGCGGAACACCGAGGGGCTTAACCGGCAACTCCCGTGTAGAAAGAATCAAGCTTCTTTCTAGCCTTTCCCTCTCTCACTCTCTAGAATTGGGAGATAGAATAGAAGAAGTAGAAGAAGAAGAAGATCTAATTCTACTCTCTTGCACAAGTGGACTGGTTTCTCCTTTGAATTTGTATTGCTTTTTGAGAGGGAGAGAGGGGGTCTATTTATACACAAGGGGGAGGGACCTAAGTGCTAAAAAACACCCAAACCGACATAGGAAAACCTTCCATGTACGCCAAACCGACCATCCCACGTCGGTTTCACCAGTTTTGGAAGGTAACAAACCGCCTCCCTGTTGACGGTCACTAACGCCACATTTTTAACGTCAACATTCTACCAATAAGGGGGTGAAACTATACCTTACTACACACATATACATTTATTATTGACATAATTCCACTTGTAGTGCCAAAATAATATTGTGCAGATTTATATGAGAAGCAAGTGGAAAATACACCAAAAGGCGCCTCCCCGAAAGCGCATTATTATCGAGAATATCAAGCCCAAGGGAGGAATGGACCAAACACGCAGTGGGCGGGCCGAAAGCAAACATCGCCACACAACTTTTCAAGCCCAAACACGCCAGCCTGCCAAGGCCCGCCCGAACCGAAGCCCGATAAACAGTGCGCAAGCGCCACCTGTGCGCCGCACTCCATCTTGAGGCGGTTCAGGCCCGTGTTTGGCGAGGCGGTTTGTTACCTTCCAAAACCGGGCCGCGGCCGACGTTGGATTGTCGGTTCAAGCAGATTTGGAAGGTGTTCAAGGACGGTTTTGGCTCTTTCCATGTGGGGAGGGACGTTTTCCAAAGAGCCCCCTCTCCTCTACCTATAAAAGGAGGCCCCCTCCCCCCTCATTCAAGACACACCACACAATGTAGCCTCTCTCTTCTTCTTCTTCTTCTTCTTCCTCTCCCTTTTCTTCTCCTTTCTTCTTTCTTTCTTCTTTCTTCCTCTTCTTTTTTTTTTCTTCTTCTTCTTAGTTTGTATTTAGGAGGAGTTTGGCAAGGATTAATAAAGGAGAGCAAGACATTTTGGAGCTATTCGGTATGATCAATTTAGAGTTCTTCATCTTGTTCTTGTTCTCTACTTATCAATATAGTCATGTTCTTGAATTAGAGCAAAGTCCTTATGACATAATCTTGATTGATGAACTAGTATATAGTTTCTATATCATAATCTTGTCTTATGGAGCATCGTGCTTAATCTATCATACATACATGTTTAGACCAAAGAGCTAGATTGCTATGATGAGTTCTACCTAGAGTTAGACTTGGTTGATGTCGGGTTGCGGGATTGATAGTCGTTCCTTCGGGCGGTGCTCGTAGAAGGACCGGGGGGACGGGTAAGCCTTGTATACACGCCGGAGTAATAATCACTAGTGTAGACATGGTGTCTAGACTAAGGGGTTTTCTATCTTTTTGTGGCGCATCCCACGGTTGAGGGGGTAGGCGGCCGGGTTGTGACAGCCTTGTCCGTCCCTTGTAATCCCCCACGTTCGGATGTGGCGCAGTTGCTAAATGCCGGTCTCCATCCCATTTGGGCGATTGCCTGCGTCCGAAGTAATTCGGGCAGAGATCTTGGCTTTCTTGAACTAGAATCTCTAATAAAAGTAAAACATGTGTGTATATCGGTATCTTGACATGACTATCTAGGATATGCCTCGCTCCATATTAGATTTATTCTTTTATTCATTCTTTTTATATTTATCCTTGAGATTGGCTCGAGTGTGTGTGTCAAGTTATGCTATTACCTATCTTATTTTATCCCTATTATGAACATTGGTCTATTATACATTCGTGTTATCTTGACCATGTCCGAATTAGAGACTTTTACACCATGCCTTCCTTTGGGAAAAATATAAATAACGATACCTCGAATACTTCCGTGTGAAATGCTACAATGATAGATCCGTGCGCTTGCGGATGAATATCTTGTTTGGCAAGATCTATCACCGTTGATAATCCCGCTCGGATCACCGACACGGTGGTTTCACTTGGGAATGTCAACGCGCATTTCGGGCGCCGTTATTAGAGATGGGTTCTAAACTGTTTTTCTAGTGATTGCGCTTAAGAAATGCAACAAGCATTTCGGGCGCCGTTCTCGGGATGGGTTCTAAACTTGTTTCTAGTGATTGCGCTTTTTAAGAAATGCAACACTCCCCGGCCGGGCTCGAATCGCCCTCGCCCGGGCGGCCGCACAGGTGGTGGTGGCGCAAGACCGCCAGGCCGGCCTCGCCCGGCTTCGGCAGCCGGGCTTCCTTGCTCGAAAAGTTGTAAGGTGGACTTGGCCCGGCCTCGATTTCGACGTTTTGTTGCGATTTCATTTTGGGCTTGCCATTTGCTCCCTTGGGCCTTCTTCTATTTGTTGATTTTATTTCTTTTTCTTTGCCTTTTGGCCCAAAGTGATCATCCATGAGTTTGTACCGCAAGTCCAAATAAACACCAAAACTTTGGAATATGTTAGTTGAAATTCCTATTTCTAGGTTGTTTTGGTGTTGTGTTGACGGTATTTAATTTGTCGTTGGTTACCGTCAACAAACTCCCCCACACTTAGCCCTTTACTCGCCCTCGAGTGAAGGCACGAGGACTAAAGTGGTTCAATCTCCAAGATGTAAGCTTGCATACATGTTATTCCAAGCCTTACCTGCCTTGTGAGCATTTTCCCACCCTTTATTACCTTTCATCGTAGTGGGGCTTTCTAGCTTTTCTCCAAGCCTTGAGTGGTTGCCGATAGAACGGTTATAATAGAGGTGCTTATCATTCATCCTTTTTGATCAACTTTTTATCCGGGGTTTTATTTAGATAAAATTTTTATTTTTTCGAGAAAGCATGGGCTTTTTATTATAATTTTTTTTTTGGAGAGGTGGGCTCGCCGCCCTAGACTTTTGTCTTTTATTTCCTCTCTTTTCTTTTTTTTCTTTTTTTTTTTTAGAGATGTGGGCCCTACTCGCCCTTGGACACTTTCCCATTTTTCATCTCATTTTTCTTCTTTTTTTCTCTCTCTCTTTTTTTTTTTTTAGAGATGTGGGCCCTACTCAGCCCTCGGACACTTGTCCATTTTTTTCATCTTTTTTTTTTTTTTTTAGCATAGCCCAAGACATTTCTCTTTTTCAAAGAATAGATTCTGGGATGTTGAGTTTTTCTTTCGACGAAGGCATAGCAAATCCATTTATACCATATCATATTTGGCAACAACTTAGACTAGATAGAGCATATGCAACCCACATGAATCGGGTTTTTTCGGGATGAGTAGTTGTTTTAATGTAAGCTTGGTATTCTCGGGCGAGGAATAAAATGTACGCATGCCATGTATCAATTGGTAGATGTAGAGATGGAGTTTTGCTAACTTGGTTCAGGTTTTAGCACTTAAAGAAGATCACAAGTCAAAATTTAATCTTAATAAATTGCGTACCTTTGACTTTGCGGACCTCCCCCACACTTGTTTTTGTACCTATTTTTTATTTTCTTTTTTGTATTTCACCTGCGTCATCTTGAATTGTGATTGCGCCGCGGTGTGGCGATGTATTGATGACGATTGTACGGTCCTTTCCATTTGCTTCTCGGCTTCCCTTCGCCGAATAATTTCACCCGGAATTGAATAGGAGTACTTTGTCTCCCGTGGCGAATTCTTTGAATTTGATGCGCCGATCATGCCATCTTTTTGTGCGCTCTTTGTAGAGAGCTTTGCAGCGTGGTGCGCCTTCTCTCGCCATTCTTCTAGTTCGGAGATTTGTCTCGACGGTTTTTCGGCGAAGTCCGACGTCCATATTCCACTTCTTGATGGCCCAATGAGCTCGATGCTCAGCTCAACCGGTAAATGGCAAGTTTTGCCATAGACCACCGTAAGGTGACATGCCGATGGGGGCTTTTGTATCTTTGTCCGATATGCCCAGAGAGCATCGGGTAGCTTGTTCTTCCAGCCTTTCCCCATCTCGTTGACCGCCTTACGCGGGGATGTTCTTGATTTGTTTGTTGGAGGTTTCGCTTGCCCGCCGGGTTTGCGGATGATAAGGGGTAGCAATGTTGTCTTTGAGTGCCAAGCTCTTTCAAGAATGTCTTGAATGATTTGTCCTTGAAATGCGACGATCCGATCAGCGATCACCATGCGTGGCATTCCAAAACGGGGGAAGATGATTTCATGGAACATCTTTATGTGCATGCTTGCCATCGCCAGCTCGCATGGTAGTGCCTCTACCCACTTTTGACACGTAGTCTACCGCCACCGGGATATACTACGCAATCATGGGATCTCTGGAATGGCCCCATGTAGTCAATGCCCCACACATCAAATATTTCTATTTGAAGGTTGTAGTGTAGGGGCATTGCATCACGAGCTGTGATGTTCCCCGCCTTCTCGCGATTTGTAGCATCTTCGATGAACTCTTTTTCGTCGCCGCACATCGCCGGCGAAGAATCCGCGACCGCCAAATTTTGGCTTGTGTGCGAAATACTCCCAGATGCCCGTGTAGGGAGATGCATGACATTTCTCGATGATCTGCATTCCTTCCTCCCGGGTACGCATCTTCTCGCAAGCCGTCCGCACACACCCCCATACGATATGGGTCATCCCATAGGTGCCGCCGCTCTCCATTTGGAGCTTCCGCTTGTTTTCCCCAGGTGTGCGTATCCCGCAACCATGTAATTCACAATGTTTGCGTACCATGGGTTGAAGTCGCGACACCTGAGTAGCATGTCGCCGCTTGTGTAATCGTTAATTGGTGGTTCCTGCATGTTAGTTAGTCGCATACGCGACAAATGATGCAACTGTATTTTTCTACTCCCTTTTATCTTTTATTTCTATATCAAATTCTTGGAGTAGAAGAATCCAGCGATGGATCGCGAGGTTTCGCATCCTTTTGGTGAGAAGGTACTTAAGGGCGGCATGGTCTGTGATAAACGATTATTTTTGCGCCCACTAAGTAGGATCGAAACTTCTCGATAGCAAAGACTACCGCCGTGAGCTCTTTTTGTGCCGTGGCGTAATTAAGCCGGGCTCTGTCGAGAGTTTTGCTAGCATATGCGATGGCATCTTTGCTTTTTGTCCTTGGTTTGGCCTAGGACCGCACCAACAGCCAGAAGTCGCTAGCATCGCACATGATTTCAAATGGCAACCACCAACAGGGGTTGGATGATCGGAGCCGAGATGAGTGCTTTCTTTAGGGTTTCGAAAGCGTGCAAGCACTCATCCGTGAAGTCGAAGGGTACATCCTTGGCTAGCAGGGCCGTAAGAGGTCTAGCGATTTGCGAAAAATCTTTTATGAATCTTCTATAAAACCCCGCGTGGCCTAGGAAACCACGGATACCTTTGACGTTCACCGGGGTGGTAGCTTTTCGATAACTTCTATCTTAGCTTTGTCTACCTCTATCCCCTCTCGGACAAGGTGCCCAAGAACGATGCCTTCTCGGACCATAAAGTGGCACTTTTCCCAGTTAAGTACCGTGTCCTTTTCTCGGCATCGCCGCAAGACCCGGTCTAGGTTCTTGAGACGACTTTCGAAGGTCTTACCATAGACGGAGAAATCGTCCATGAAGACCTCCATGATTTCTTGATCATGTTCGAGAAGATAGACATCATGCACCAAAAAAGAAGTAGCGCATTACACGGCCCAAATGACATTCTACGATAGGCATAGGTTCCGGTATGGGCATGTGAACGTGGTCTTGCTCGGTCATCGTGGTGGATCGGGATCTGGTGGTAGCCAGAATACCCGCCAAGGAAACAGAAGAAAGAGTGTTTCGCTAACCGCCCAACATTTCATCAATAAAGGGCGGCGGGAAGTGATCTTTTTTTGTTGCCTTGTTAAGTTTTCGTAATCAATACACATTCTCCACCCTCGTGACTTGTCTTTGTGGAATGAGTTCGTTTTTTAGCGTTCTCAACGATTTGTCATTCCTCCCTTTTAGGGACCACTTGACCGGGCTAACCCAATCATCGTGGTGGTACGGGATAGATAATCGTGAAGAAGTTTGAGAACTTCCTTCTTCACGACTTCACGCATCGCATTATTGAGCCTCGCAAGGGGGTTCGCATGATGGGGTACCGCCGGGTCAATAGGTATGCGATGTGTGCATAGTGTTGGGCTTACCCTTTCAGATCTTGAAGGGAATACCCAAGACCGACTGTGTTTCTCTAAAACGGCTATGAGCCGGGTAGTCTCCCTCGTCACTAAGTTTATCGCTATGATGACCGGTGCTTGTGAATCGCCGTTTAGGAAGACATAGCGTAGGCCTGGGGTAGGGGTTTAAGCTCAACGGAGGCCGAAGTTAGCTCTTCTTCTTTGGGAAGCTCTATGAGTTCCCTTGAATCGTTCTCTTCTTCAATAAAGAATTGGGCGTCTTTTTTCAAGGTACGTTTTCGGGTTCTCATATAGCATAACTCCCATGACCTCCTCGGGCGTGTCGTACTCAAGGAAGGGGTTCGTTCTCGAAGTTTTTAGCTCAGTAAGCGGGATAGAAAACTTTTTCTTCCCCGAAGTTTGACATCTAAATCCCCGGGATGTTGGTAGGTCAAGAATCTTTTCCGTGGGGTGCCCGATTAGGATGTCGAAGTCTTGGATATCAAAAACGTGAAAGTCCAAAGACAACTTGACATCCTTGTGCAAGAAGATTTGTTCATGTATAACCTCACGGCTTTCAATGGTGGTACGAGGTGCTATGCGCAGGGATCCATGCCGTGGGGGTCCTAATGGCTTCCGACACAAAGGGCTTGTGCAAAGGTTTAGGACATTATGTTTATCCCCACAGTAGGGTTATACATGACTTCCACCAAACTTTCCCCCGATATCCGCAATGGATTGGTGTAGAGGGGCCACTTATCCAATTTCTTCGAAAAGAGGGTCCTTCCTCTCGCAACCATTCCGTGCTCATTATTGCCGTTAGCTCCTTAATAGACTCTGGAGGAAAGTTTTATCCGTGGGGCGTTCGGGCTAGCCAGGGACCGGTGGTTTTTCCATTGTTCGTACTTCGAGGTGTCACCGAATTGATCGCGAAGGTCAACCTCGAAGAACGGGAGATCCGCGGCACACGGTCTCCTTGTGTGTTCGTTCAGAGGCGAGGGTCTCTTTATGGGTTTAACAGGTTCGGCTTTTGCCGAAGAGACTTCCTCCGGTTTTACGCTGGGTTCTACTCGGATGGGTTCTAGCGAGGAGTATTCTCAAGAATACGGTTTAGAGAGCTTCTCCTTCCGCATTGTGGTTTTATGTGAAAATGACCCTCGGCGGCTAAATCAAGCGGCCAGGCGCCGCCCTATCCAATCTTAGCCAAAATCTTTGTAAAAGCACGTGGTTTTGGTATGGGCAGTGTCCGGGCCGGATCATGTAAGCGTGGTAAACCGGTCCCGTGCTGCACCTAAGGTTTCACCCTCTATTTGTCGGAAGTTGAGTATCTCTTGTCGCAGGCCGCGATTACGATATCGGGTAGAACGCTACGTAATACGCCGCAGTTCTTCCCATTCTCCGCTTACCAACCCTCGTTATGGGCGTACCATTGAGTCGCCCCTCTCGAAGAGAGAACGAAACAACTTCCACCTCAACGTGTCATGTGTCATGCACGGCAATTGTTAGGGGCCACAGAGCTGCTCAAACTCCGTAAGTGATGATAGGGGTTTTTCATATTCGAGCCCGAAAAGGCTCGGGGCTGAACCATGGCTATAAAGCCCGGGCGGAGCTCATATTCGAAGCTGTGATTGGCTTCGGCATTGACGTGGTTCTACGAGCTCGCCCTTGGGAGCGCATGTGATTTGAATAGTGGGTTGCTCCATGGGTACAGGAACTCTTTTTGGTATTTTTTGTTTAAAGGATACTACCAATCCGTAGGTTGACTCGCTCGATATATAACTCGACAACCGTCCCGGCAAGAACGGCGCCGTAAATGCTTGTTGGTGTTTCTTACTTCACGCAGAGAAATCATAAGCGCGACGAAAAATACCGTTGTAGCACTTCACCCTGTGGTGCGGGGTATCGTATTTTCACAGCTGGAGGGGCGGGTAGCTTTTTCGTGTCTATGTCAACCTAAGGCAAGGGTTTGTTTTCTAAGAGTAGCGAGGTATCTATAGGCTAAGTTTTTCCGTGCGGTGATTCCTAAAGTGCGTTGTCTACTCACTTCGGCACCGCCCACGCTCAAAAAAATTCGGTCCCGGGCAATTAGCACAACTACCAAGCACCAACGTGGGGGATTTCAAGGGACGGACAAGGCTTGTCACGACCAAGCCGCCTACCCCCTCAAAGGTGGGATGCCACAAAAGGTAGGTGAACGCTAGTCCAAACACCACGTTTGCACTATTGGTCACAGCTTCTTGATGTTGGCCAAGGTTCCCTTGGTCAAAGAGTCCCTCCACCAAGAACTAACGTAAAGCGATCTACCAATCCACAAGTCTACAACAGCTAAGAAATGTACGAAGGAAATTAAGTAGGCAGTGAAGATAATCACAAGACTCCTTACCAAAGCGTAAGCAGCGGCGCAGAGGTACAAGCGGGCGGGGTACCAACAAGTCCGCACTCCCCCTCCTAGGAACCGCTGAACACCGGGGGGCTTAACCAGGGCAACTCCGTGTAGAAAGAATCAAGCTTCTTTCTAGCCTTTCCCTCTCTCACTCTCTAGAATTGGGAGATAGAATAGAAGAAGTAGAAGAAGAAGAAGATCTAATTCTACTCTCTTGCACAAGTGGATTGGGTTTCTCCTTTGAATTTGTATTGCATTTTGAGAGGGAGAGGGGGTCTATTTATACACAAGGGAGGGACCTAAGTGCTAAAAACACCCAAACTGGACCTAGGAAAACCTTCCATGTCGCCAAACCCACCATCCCACGCGGTTTCACCGCTTTTGAAGGTAACAAACCGCTTCCCCGAAGGTTGGGCTCGAACCGCCTCGTCCGGTGCTTCGCATCTGTGTGGTGCGCTTGGCGACGCCAGGCCGTCTTTTGCCCGAAGCCTCGCGCCGGGCTTCCTTGCTCAAAAGTTGTAAGGTGGACTTGGCCGGGCGATTTTCGGCGTTTTGTTGCGTTTGCGTTTGGCTTGCCATTTGCTCCCTTGGGCCTTCTTCTATTTGTTGATTTTATTTCTTTTTCTTTGTCTTTTTGGCCCAAAGTGATCATCCATGAGTTTGTAGTGCAAGTCCAAATAAACACCAAAACTTTGGAATATGTTAGCTGAAATTCCTATTTCTAGGTTGTTTTGGTGTTGTGTTGTGGTATTTAATTTGTCGTTGGTTACAGTCTTGAGCCTACGGCGGCAGGGCAACCGGCGAGCAAGGCAGAAGATTCCATCGACCAAGTCGATGAGGCCCGAGATGTCGCGCTTCGAATTCGCCGAGATACCAACAAGCTCTTGAAGTATCACGCCGTTTAAGCCTCGGGAGTTCAAAAGTCAATGACCCCGTACTCGGCTGAAGCAAGATAACAAAGGGCGTCACAAACTCACGCCACATTGGGAAGGGCCGATTTCATCGCTGAAATACTAAGGCCGGAACCTACAAGGCGAAGAACGAGAAGGGTGAAGTCTACTCTAACGCCGGAACATAGAAACGACTACGCCGCTTCTACCCTTAACCTCGCACGAGTAAGATTAAACACTTACGTTTTTCGCTCAATAAAAGATGTGATCTACATCTTTTATGAAGAGAAACTTCTTGTGCATACCTTAAGGAGTCTTAGCCTCGCCCGGCACAAGACTAAAACTCCCTCGGGGCTACGGGGACCCCCCTCGGGGGACCCCCTCCTCTTTCTTTTTGAAACTTTTTCTTCAAAAAAAAAGTTCTCCTAGCACACTCGGATCGATCGTTTAAGTTGCGAAGGTCGCACACGCCACGTATCCTAAGTGAGGTAGTGAGCCAAGCGGATCGTCCCTAGTGGCACCCGATGCGGACCGCCCCGGTGGCATCCATGCTCACTATCTCGCGGCGGTGAAAGCAAGCGACCCCACACACAATAAGCGAAATTCGAGACGCAACACAATCATAAACGCACCGCCCAAGACACAAGGCCTCGGGGCAGCACCATTGTTTATGTACATATTCCTTACCCATTTAACTTTTCATACAAGGGGAGATCGGGGCGCCGCGAGCCTGGTCCACTGCACTTCACGATCGGCCACCAAGGCAACATCTGCGGAGGCAACATCCTCGGCGCGGCATCCCCGGGAAGCGGGCGCCGAGCCCGTCGGCGCATCCTCGGGAGGCGGCATCCCGCATCTCATGTCCGCCTCATAGCTTGATTCTATGGGGAATACGGAGGGGCATACCTCGTCTTCAAAGCGGGAGGCCAAGCTGGCGTCGCGGCATCGTCCGCAGTTATACAACTCTGGGTCTTGGCGGCATCGGCGGCATCCTTCCCGGCGGGGTCGACCACGCCCTCGTCATCGAGCCGAGGAAGAAGCCCCCGCGACGTTGCTCGGGAACCACGGGTTGCATCGGGAAGTATCTGGCGAGAACCGGCCATGCGCGTCCGCCGCGCCAGACCGGGAAGGCATTCCGGAGCTCGGACCTAAGGAAGCCACCCACGGCGCTCGGTGGGTGCGGGCCGAGGTCAACCTCTAGGTTGTCGCCCCAAAGCTGACGGATGAAGTCATCTGGGGCCTCCTCCAGCTCGGTATGACTTCCGTTCTTGTTCACCCCGAGGCGGCGTAGCGAGGGTCTCCACGGCCTCGGTCGGATCTTCTCCGCCTGGCGGCCGCAGGCACCAAAGCTGCGTCGGCAAAACAAAGGGATCAAAGACAAAGACCTCGGAAGGAAAGAAGCGTACCTTGGCGCCGGTACTTGGCCCGGCATCACGCGGCCCGTGCTCATCCTTGGCGACTTATGGAGCTGCTCCTTCTCCTTTACGAGGGTCTACCCCTCGGACACCAACTCCCGACACGGGTGTTCGGGCGTCGCATCTCCGCTGCTTCCACCGCCTCTTCGGGATGTCCGCTCGCCGTGGCCTCCTCCGGGGCTGGAGGGTACGCTTCGGGTATCCTCAAAGTCTGGCTCATCGGCCATTGCCGCCACCTTGGCGGCCTCGGACTGGCCTTGACCCAGGCTCGGCCTCGAGGCTGTCGGCGAGACTCCCTCTCCTCGGCAAGAGTAGTAAGCGGGACGCCTCGCTTTGGGCCTCGATCAATTTCACAAGGCGTGCGCCGAGGGCGGTCCGAGTTCGAGGACATTCCCGGGCGAAGGAGCTCGGATTCTCGGGCGAATCGCCGGAGAGTGCGGCAAAAACACCACCAATTATGGCACATACATAAAGAAAATGCAGCGGAAAATGGCAGCCAAGACACTCACCGCATGACCTCGGCGAGACGACCCGGTTATGGTGTGTCACCCATCTTCGCAGGCGTCGGCGACCACTGGCGGATCTGCTCATGAGTCCTCCACGCCAGACCTCGGGACGGTCATCGATCACCACGGCGGCGGGACCCCGGCACATCACCCAAGGTCAAGGGGACCACCCCCAACGAAGTCGGCTCAGGAGGAAGCATTTCATCCACCGGCAGCCTCCGCGGCTCGGGAAACCCGGACCGAGTAAAGTCCAGAGGTCCTTCGCTGCTGACCACAGGCACGGACCTCACCAACGCCGAAGACGACGCTTTGCCGAAGCGCCCAACAGGAGGCGCATGGAGCAACGGGAAGTCGGATTGTACGCCTCATGAGCCCCGGATCGGTGGGAGCCGACACAAGTGAAGACCTCCGTGTCTCCGCCGCCGCCGAAGAGCTCCTCCTGAGAGAACTCTCGGACGAAGGGGCTTGGCTCCTCGGGGGGGGCCAAGGCCGTCGTGGGACCCCTCAAACGGCGCTAAGCGCCCGGCGCTGGGCTGGCGTCGCGCGGCCCGGTGAGCTCTTTGAGTCGATCACCATAGGCTGGGTGGACGACCCACCATCACCACCGTGGGCTTGAACCACCTCGGGAGAAATCTCGGCCGTCCTGGCTCGGGCCCGACCCCCCTCGAGGGCTCGGGGCTAACACCACGGGAGCCCAACCCGGTGGGACAAGCGTCTTGGTGAGACAACCCTCGGCTCTGGGCCCCACCGAGGCCTTGCGCACTAACCTTCAGGGCCTTCTTGGGATGCAAGGACTGAGTGGGGGCCCCCCGCTTCCGAAGTCAAGAACGCGTCAAAAGAAGCCAAAAATACCGGAAAGGAGGCTAGCTGCGAAAACACGAAGGGGACTCCAATAATGGAGGCAGGGAGGGATCGCCCCCAGGTGGCAAGGCACGGAAGGCGTGGACAGGCATCGCGCTTGGCGCGCGGGTCGTCTCCCCCCCGCCGAGGTTTCCGCGACGGCGGGGCCGGGCCGAAAGGGCGTCAGCGGCTCTTCACCTCGGCGGCGCCTCTGCGACGCTATGAGTCGTTGGCTCTTCACGCCAGAGCCTCACCTTTGCGGCGTCGGCGCCCACATCGGGAAACCTTCAGCCGCCACCAATCCGGGGCCTCGGTGAGGAGGAAGCCTCGGGCGACGAAGTCCCCGGCGGCCTCCCGGACGCTCGGGGCTCGGGCACGAAGCGGCCCGAAAAGTGGGTCGGCAGCCCCAGGCTCGGTCATATCTGAGGGCGCCACATCATCATCCGGACGAGTTCACGGCGAACTTCGTCCTCCCTCATCCTCGTCCTCTCCGGTGGTCGAGGTATCGGCGGTTAGCCCCGCCATTTGCTCGGCCCGAAGACGGTTGGCGCGGGGCCGTTCTTCTTCTTCCTCTCCTCCTCCTTCGGCGCTTGCGCCCTCTGGCTCGTTCCGACCGGTTTGCCGCCGGCGCGTATCTAGATCGGAACACGAGGCGGAGAGTCGTGATAGTTCAAACGACCCCGCAAGAAGATGGAATAAGAACGCGGTGGTAGCCACGCGGCAACAACAAGACAATGCAAGAACGCTGAAGCCAAAAAGCGCTTACCAAGAGAGATGTACCCGCAGGGGGGCGCATAGGGATCTCGGGAATGCAGGGACGGGGTATTGGACCCCAATGCCTCCCTCACCCTCTTGGCCGAGGCCATCGGTGGAAGCCGAAGGGATGACATCGAGACTCCTCAAGACCGGCGAACAGGAAGTCATCGACTCATGAAGCAAAGGGCGAGCCATCAATGGCAACACCCGGCGCCGATGAAAACCCGACTACCACGGCTTTGCGTTCCGCACCCCATCCGAGGCCGCGGGGATCGCTTCCTCAACCCTCCAAGGGGATGATCCGCCGAGGGGACCCAGTTCCACTTATTCGAGACTAATCTGCCCAGAGGTTGCATTTAGAGGCGCTTGAGGAGTCATCGTTGCCAATGGATTTCTCGTTGCTCTTGGAGAGCACCACTTCGTAGGCACCGCTTGGTGATCGTTGGAGACATTGGGAGAGAGAAGGTGATTGTTCTTCCCCACCTCCCGGTGATTGTAAAGGGTTCATGATCTTCCCGAGAGCCAAATTGATACTCTAGTGGATTTTGGCGTGTCGTTGAGTTACCTATCAATCGCGTGTATCAAAGAGGGCCTAGTGAAGGCAAAAGCGTCGCGGCCACCTTGATGTACCATTGAGGCGGTTGACACAATCGGAGGCGTAGAACTCTAGGTGAATAAATCATTGTCTTCATCTCTTGTGTTGATTTATTGTCTCGGTGATTGGTTCATAGCCTCGAAGGTTTGGTATAACCCTCTCACTCTACCTTGCATTACTTGTTCTCATATCCGGCCAGGCCCTTAGGTGAGGGGCGGCAGGGTGAGCGTGCCCAGGTCCAAAATTAGATGGACCCCATTAGATGGACCCCTAGGTACATTGAAGATCTCTAGTTTGGTTTTGGCTAATTAGTGTCATCCTTAGGACTAATCTCTCTATGCTAAGTGTATGATTAGATTGGAGATTGGTCGATCAATGAAAGAGCATGGTGGTCATGATGGATGGATTGGAGTGATCCAAAAGATGATCAAGTGTTCACATGCGTGGAAATCGCGATCGAGGTGATCAAAATGGGCTCAAGGTGAAGGTATACGGTAGGGCCATTTGATTTCACATTCAAGACACCATAGAGGGTGTGAGTGGTTTAGGATCGATAGTCGTACTATAAAGAGGACAAAACCTGGGAGCGTCGATCCTCATGTGCCTCTAGATTCAACAATCATATGCATGCATTCTAACCTAGAGAGCTAACTCGACCCGAAATTGTTTGTGAAAATGATAACACACAAGCACATGATGATGTACACGTGGTGGTGTTGGCACTTTTGCGAGGCGGTGGTGTTTGCCGGGGGTTGAGATGGGTTTGGGTATCGCTTATGAGAAAATGAAACGCCTATTTTCTATTGCGCCGGATGCAAGTTGGTGGGTGAAAACATGCTTTGTCTCTGGAGCTCAAGTTGGCATACTTGTTGGGTAGCATGTTGAAGTGGAGCGACGAAGAAGCGGCGACATCTGCGTGAAAGAACGCCCAGCCGGATCTTTGAAGGCGAGCGTCGGCGGGTTCGCGCCCGAGCGCTAGGGTTTGGTGTCCCAGCGTCCGACACCTTGCTGGTAGGCGGCCGCCACGTCTTGGCGCTGGCGGGCGCCGGTGTCGCGTCGAGCAGCGATCCGGGGAGAGCTTAGAGCACGGAGGCGTCGCTTCAAGTCAAAAAAATTATTTGTTGGACAATAACAAGGATATATAGATTGATTGTTGTGGTTTGTGGGGCAATCAATTTTGTTATGTGAAATTTTGTGAGCTATATATATGTTGGTGCGAATAGTTACATGAAAATTCTGTTCGGTCAAGCTGGGGGCTATGATTTTCATGTTAGCACATATGCCCTATAGCCTATACAATAATTATTTTCCTAATTTTATTCATATATACATATTCTCAAATAGAGGTATCATAAAAATCTTGTCTATTTTTCTCCCCTGTAACAACTATATGCATTGGTAGATGCGAGACTGGAATATTAACATATCCTTTTTCTAAAAAAAAACTCCACGTTTGCTTGGCATTTGTGGTTGTATATTTTTGTGTGCTTCACTTTCTGCGACTTTTCTAAACATTGGAGGCTAGAAACAAACTTTTTTTGTGTATAATATTTTTTGCGTGCGTTCTTGGAGAGGCTGCGTCAATGATCACCTGCGATCAGGTGGAACAAAACAAGCAACCGATCTTTGGAGAACCTCCAACTGCTCTCCTGTACTTCGGCGACGAGATGGTGTGTCGAGAGGGCAAAGCTTTGTGGTGGTCGATCGACATAAGCTAGGCGGCTTTTGTGGTGGTGGTGGTATGCAGCGTCAAATAGGTCGTCTCGATTCATGGCTAAAGTGAGAGGAAAGCACAAGAATGTATACGTGTTGTTGAATTAGTTTCTTCTTTTGAGTCGATTTTAACACAATCTTAACTTGTTATGTTGTTGAAATGATTATGCTCGCCAGCTTCCTTTGCTCCTCACCGACGTCCGGACCACGATAGGGTAAAGTTAAATGAGCCCTTAGGGCATATGCCCCCACGCACTATGTCATTGCAAATTTGCATTGCCTAATATGAATCCATGGTGGATGTGCTAGGAGCACATGGCCTTAAGGGCAAAAACTAGCTTCCATGATGAGGTTCACTTGTTTTGAGTGTCATTCGATGTGACAAAAGTCCTATTGAGTGTTTTCCTTAATCTATGCTACAGCGATAATCGTTGTCATGAAGATGTGATACGCCGGGCGTCGGATGTTAGCGGCCTAAACTGCGCCCTCCAATGCGAGGGACAACCGCTTTGGCAAGGCGGCGACATGCATGGGTGTGAGCCATTTATGCGGGGGTTCTACAAGTCCATCTATCTAGAATGGAATAACGCTATATGTTCGCTTCAACCTATAGATCGGGTTATCAACCATGATGCACGAAAGTTTTTCTTATAACGAAACAACATTGATCGTAGACTTATTAGCCACAAAAACCATCGGTTGTCATCATAAAAATGTAGATTTTTGCTAGTGTGAGGACTCAAATGAACCGTCGAGGAATCGTCCTACCTCTCTCTAGGATATGGACCTCCCCGTACCCCTCTCTGGGATATGGACCTCCCATTATATACAGGAAGGTCAGTACATGGAGATTTAGGGGATTTTAGCCTATGGTCTATGTATGCTAGAGTCTAGAAAGGGTCTTGCAAAGACACGGATTGACCATGGCTTTGTTGTGGAGCCGAAGAAGATTTGGGCATCGTCGGTGCTATGTCGACCGTTGATTGCTAGGCTTTGTTCGGCTTCAAGCAGGCCACCCAGCCAATTGTGTGCCTTATGGAGGCTTCTTGGCGGTGAAGGCGGTCACGGTTTAAGGGGCTAACGGCGCGTGTCGGGGACCCAAATATTGGACCGTGACATTCTCATATAACGAGGAAATCGTCGGCCCGTCGAGGGCCCGATAAAAATTTCGGCGCTATCATCCCGCAGAAGGGCGGCCCGGCGGACAGTGGACCAGGCCAAGAGCCCACGGCGCCTTACGTGAAGATGGAGTCGGCCCGCGGGCGGCCGCGAGGACCGGTCAGCGGCGAAAGAGCTCGCTACGCTCCACGGAGGACAAGGTAGGGGGACCTTTACAAGGCGGCGAACCATGGCGCCCCACGTCATCGTCGGCCAACCCTAAGGGCTCGGATTCAACCCCAAATCTCCGTCTCGCGCGGGGGTGGTTTAGCTCACACCGACCTCGGATGAGAGACCTCCGCCTCGCCCGGGGTGGCCCTAGCTCACCACCCTCGGGCGCAAAAATCCCGCCTCGCCCGAGGGAGACCCGACTCTCCATCCTCGGCGGGGTGGCTCAACTACTCCGGGGTCATAGACCCTCGGGTGGGAGGTTTCGTCTCAAGGAAGGAAGCAATTTTGCATTTAATGCGGTTACACGGCGAGCGAGGGCACGGGGCCATCGATTACGCCCGTCAAATCGACTGCTGCGGATCACTTCCCAAATCCGACCCGATGGGACACAAGGCTGAACCCGGTGGCGTATTACGCCGCCCGGCCGCGAAACGGGCGAACGTTCGTTCATTCCCGAGGATCGTCAAGAGCGCCCTGACGGGCCAGACCACCGGCCTGACCTGCGCCCGCGGCCCGGCTTTCACGGGACCGGCCCTGCGCCATGCGGTTGTGAGGGCGCCTCCGCGGATCCTCGGGGGCCGCGGGGAAGCGGCTGCGTCGCTCCCGGATTAGGGGCAGCGTGTCTTCATCAAAACAGCGCCCAACCCGGCCGGCCCTCGGCGTGCGCATGCAAGCGAGCATAGCCTCGGGAATTAGCCACCTAGGCATCCACATATGTAAACATTACTTCCCTCTTCCCTCTATAAAGGGGAGTAATGCCCCATGCCGAGGGGATCCCTTGCGGGACGGAAGCATAACCACCACCACCACCACGATCGTGGGGCTTGAGACCCAGCGTCTCTCCCTCACACCGCTTGTAACCCGTTACTACAAGCTCACCTTTGGCCAGCGGTAACCGCGAAGCGGGACACCACCTTCCCGGGCGTAGGGCCCCGTTGGCTTTGAACCGGGATAAACTCGCCGTGTAATGCGTGTCCATCTTGCGCTCGCCATAGGAGGAGGGCACCGCGACCTATAAATTCTTTATTGCCGGCACCGAGGCACCCCAGGTTCTCGGGCGCCGAGCCGGTATGAAAAAAATCCCAGCCCCTAAAGCCCTTGCGGAGGATTTGCGTTCTTGTATCACCGCCTCGTGGGTGACCTTGTTGGAGAGTGGTTGACAATGTTGTTGGAAATAACAGCAATTGATAACAATAATTAATTCCGACAATAAGAAAAAGATCTACAACATGTATCGAGGAAATATATGATTCATCACTAGCACAATGAAACTAGACAAGCGTTGGTAATCTAGTGCTAGCAACAGCGAACAAGAGGGCGAACAGAAGGGAGAAAATCGACATTCTTACGTTGGGGTTATCGGCGCTAGCGGCGCAAAGTAGACGAAAGCGGGAGGCCGATGATGGAGATCCGGCGTAGAGGAAGAAGCGCGTCCGTGGCGGTCGCGTGGGCTTCCCAAAAAATATCGTCCCTACCCGTGCGGGGACCGAGAGGCGTAGGCCGAAGCCACGCTCTCCCGGCGGCGATGGCACGTCGGCGGGATGGGGGAAGACGGGGCGGCAGCAGGACGATGGTACTGGAAGAGAATGATTTCTCGGTAGTCGGGGACGACGTCTCGCCCCTCTATTTATACCATAGCGAGCCGACTAATAAGGCAAGTAATTGGCGGCGTCAATCACAACATTAAGGCAATAGAGCACCGTTAGGGTTATTGCCATATCACACGAAGAATAATTGCTTTCCTAAATGGACCTTCCAAATAGGACAGCGTAATTTTCTCCATGCATGCAAAAAATTTCGAGTAGCAAAGGAAGCCGCGCGCGCATAAGCACGGGGTGAAGAATGGCGGGGACCATTCCGCGCGCATGTCGTGCGCCCGCGCCTTCGCCACGCCCGCGCCGCGGCGGCGGGCGGCCGGCGGCGGCGTGGGTGTTGCTTCCTTTTCCCTCTCACACCATAGCTACATCTAGTTGGAGATGGCTCACATATTTAAGTTGGCCTCACTCCTTCTAAACTAGCAATGTGGGACTAAAGTCCCCCCACCATATCATGCATGTGTGAGTGGGCCTTTGGGATTTATATTTGGGAATATTTGGGCCAAAAGCCCAAATCTTCTAACAATTGGCGCTGTCGAGCAATGTTAGAAGTTGCTTTGAGCCCTAAGAGACTTCGGGGGTGCTTGTGTTGAGCACGGGCCGTGGCTAGAGCTGAAGGGTGAGAGGCTAAGGATCTAGCCCGGACCTATTTGTGCTCGAGGCAACTTCTCATTGCCTCCTAAAATTATTATTTCAATTGAAAGGGTAACATTGTCTTTGTTCCGTCTAACCCTCACCCGCAACCCGCAATCCCTCTCCCAATACTGCTCACCCTCACCCCAACCAGGGCGCGTAGCCTCTCGCCTCTTCGTTGCCATCACACGATTTTCCTCCGGACCGCTATCACGGCGTCGCGTGACCCTCGCCGTCGCATGCTATGCGAATCGATCTCGCTTCGATCTCTCTCCGTTCTCTAAAAATAATGCGTCGTTGTTAGATTACCGTCGTAGTTAGATTGCGTGTGCACGGCCTCTATTAGCGGCGTCGTCGCTGAACCGATGGCGAGGAACAGCATGAGCGTAGAACATAATCCGCGGTGATCCCCATCAGCTGCTGGAAGAAGCGGGATCATCACCGCCACCGTGAGCTGCGGTGGGAAAGCGTCTGCGGCGACCACGCCGGCCCGGTTGCGGCGTCGGCTGCGCTTGTAGAGGGACACGGCCACCACCTCCCAGCTAGCCGGCTTTGAATCTCCGGCGATCGGTGGCGAAACCAAGACAATAAGTTGCTGCGCTGAAGCATTTGCATATCAAAGAAAAGCAGAACAATTCAACGGATTCGATCAGGACCACGGAAATGTCCTTCATGTCAGAGAACTGCTGCTTTAATGCTCATACTTTGATCATACAGAGGACAAATTTGCGTGGCTCGTGATGATGAGTTTGCCCGGCAGACTGGGCAGGACTGCGGCGCGATTGAACAAGCGTCGAACCCTAGCAACATTCTATTTTTGTTTTAAAAAAATTATCCATCTAACTATAATACATTCTAACATTATGATGTTACCATTTTGTCCTTGATAAAAAAAAGAATCACAAGAATGCAATTACCACCTAGTTCCAATCCTCATATTGACGGGGAGGCAGCGAGGAAGGCAATTTTTACTCTCCTATGGCCCAATCGTCATAGACACAGCAGGAGGCAATTTTGCCTCCGTACCTTTACCTCCCATTGCCTACGGCCTTTGTAGCGTCGGATCGGCGGCTCTTGGTCGATATGAGCCATTGAATTTTTCCTCAATTATTGTATAAAATTTCTAAAAAATAATGTTGGTTTCAAAATTTTTCGATTTAAAATCAACTATCTCGTTTTTAAAACAATAAACGTTTTCATTAAAAAGATAAGAAAAAGCCATATCAGTACTCTCTCCGTTCAAAAAACAATTGTCAGTTCAGAAGAAAAACGATTCTAACTTTGATCATCTCCATATGACAAATATTAATGTTTGTATATTATTAACTTTATTTCATAGTAGATCTATTTAGAGACGAAAATACTGATATATTTTTTTTCCTACAAAATATGTTAAAATTATTAAATCTTGAATAGTCCCAAACCTGTAATTATATGTATTCCAATTGTGACTAGAGGACGGAGGGACTAGGTGTGTGTACGAAATAAGAGCAGCTAAAAGTGAGCATGATTCATGCCACGATGAGCGAAGTAAACTACACCACACACGCACAAAAAAAGAGGTTTATTGTTCTCTTCTCGCCTGGCTAGCTCCGGTTGGATCTCCTCTCGGCTCTGGAGATGAAAAGAGGAAGATTCGCTTCCCATCGTGTCATGATGATTGTGTTCCATTCAATACTCCATGCTTTCTTCGATCTTCTTTTTCTACTTTTCCCGCACGGGCACGCACAGACGGATCCACTACTTCTTCCCCATCCACTACTTCTTTGATGATCTTGTTTGTGCTGTTGTCTTTTAATTAAGCAAGTGTATGTATATAGGAGTTGTTCCTTTCCCAATCACGGTAGGTACGGTGCCGTATGTATGTACTGTTCACACATGCATAGACGTAGGCCGGTCACGCGACGTACGACAAACAAGTATGCACGTGGAGTATACATACATACGACGCGTAAACGTACGCTGGAACAAGTCGATCTGGAATGATTTGTAAAAAACCCGGCCGTATCAGTTTGGCCAATAACGACCGACGTGATGATGAAGACAGGGCGAGCATGGCGGCGTGCCGTCGGAGAGCACCAGCTGGCGGCCGGCACTACTTGATGTCTTGATCCATCATCGATTGAATGATTACAGCGGGAAGACAGAAGAGATCAAGAGAGGATGCGTAGCAGTACGTGTATCAGCAACTAGTATATCATTGCGGCTTGCTTCCATGATTGTGTCCTCCACCTCCACAGGCTCCACGGGGATGGAGAGCCGGTCGAGCAGCGCGCGGGCGGGCATGGAACGCACGCCTGCACCGCAGCAGCAGCGACGTCGTCCGGTTTGGTGAGGGTGGAGGAGGTGGAGCGAGCGCATCATCGGAGTGGAGAGGGTTTGGGTTGGTTTGCATGCGTTTGTCCCGGCCCGGCCCCGACACAGAACACATCGATTAATCGTGGTTTTGTGGATCAATGTATACTCGGTGGTTCGGTTGGCCGGAGGGAGATTAGAGACGGAGGGCTGGTTTAGTTGGTGAAATATTTTTGGATTTGGCTAGCATTTTTGTCTCTCATCATGGATTAACTAGACTCAAAAGATTTGTCTCTAAATTTCATCAAGTTATGTAACTAGTTATTTTGATTATACCTAAATTTAATACTTCCGAATACGTTAAGAGATTAGATGTGACGAATAGCACTTTTAGGTTCCTTTTTCGTGAACTAAGGGCTTGTTTGGATCAAAAGGATTTCCAAGGAATTTTAGAGGAATAAATTCAAAGGAAAGGATTCACTTTTGGTGTTTGGAACAAAGGAATGCTTAATTCCTTTCCAAAGGAATTCATACTAGTGCAAAACAAAGGAAATAAAACATCCACTCCAACTCAAGGGAAAGAATCTTTGCTCCTCTTCTCTGGCTATGCTTGCTCATGTTCTGTAGTTTTTTTTCTTCCTGCATTCCAAACAACTCAGTATTTATTCCTGCGCTTTGAAATCCTATAGTTTTTTTCACTTTTCGCTCTACCATATTCCTACGTTTTTTCTTTCCTCTGTTTTTGCATTCCTGTGTTCCAAACAGGCCCTAAACTTGACCAGAATGCCGGTTTCTTGTTGTTGCTACTGGAACCGGACCAACGACTCCACTGCGATTGCAACCTTGCTCTTCTCCGTCTTCCGACAGTTCAATTCCGATTTTTCACCGACACCGACGCTTTATTTCAAGCAAGCTGAGATATGCATGAAGAATTAATTGAAGATAAGATATATCATAGTACTAGCCAGCAGGCGCGCGTCCATCAGCGTCACCTTGTCGGCCGGCGTCGTGCCATATGCAAGTACTAGTAGTTAAATCTAGCCGGCAGTAACCATCAAACTGTTTGACCGTGAGGTGAGGTGAGGCCGCCTGAAACCACTAGAGCTTGGCATCTGCCTGTCAACACGGCGTGCAGCAAGCGGCCCGAAAATGCCTCCATCGATCGAGGATGCCGCCTTGCCAGCGGCTGTCGTTTCGCGACATATTTGTGCCTCCCAAGTTGCATTAGTTCCAGAACGCGGAGCAGGTTGGTAAGGTTTCCCGGCCGGCCGTCCTTTTCTTGCCCGCCCCGATCCACTCGAGGTTGGTGCGCTGATATGTACTCATGTTGACATCCATCGCCTAGCTGGTCGTCGTCAATCCGTCACACACGGTGCATGATTTCCTAGTAGAGTGGGTTTCTCTGTTTGTTTGACCGATTTGTCACCTACAGTATTCTCTTTTTAAAAAAAGGAATGATAAGAATTGTTTTTGAGGCCGGATTTTTTGCCGCCAGGAGATGGATGGATGGATGGGTGCAGATCGACCTTTTCAATCGGATTTATTCAAGATTTCATCACAAGGGGCCTTGCGTGTGTTTATACACACGTATACGGTGTATCTTTTGTCATTTTGTGTGACTAGCTAGCTAGGCTCCATCTGTCGTGAAAGATGATGAATCTCTCGTCTCCATAGTGGTTATTACATGGGATCGATCTAAGGTCAACCGAGACGGCGCAAACTATACTGGTCTTTATTTTTCTTTGTTTTGCACCTACTCTTTTATTTCAAAATTTACATGCTAGCGTGAGAGGGCGCGATAGATCCTTTGATACCCTCGGAGGAAAAAGTCTACATCACCCCCCTCAAGTATGGGTGGTGAACTACATAACCCCACACGACGCATGAAATGGTGCATATCACCCGCGAACTTTTGAAAAACGGTCAAGTTACCCCCTAAAGCGGTTTTGAAAAAATCATAGTAAATCACAAAAAATCGTAAAATGAAAAATCAAATTGTGTTAGACTCTAAATGAGTAGATCTACACAATGAACATATAATATGGTATGCTTTAGTACATTTTTTTTACAGCTATGAGAAAAAACAGAAATTTAAAGGCTGCGGAAAAAAAATGAACTAAAGCATGCCATATTATATGTTCATTGTGTAGATCTACCATTTAGAGTCCTAACACAATTTGATCTTTCATTTTTGATTTTTCGATGATTTACTATGATTTTTTTAAAACTGCTTTTAGGGGTAATTTAACCGGTTTTTGAAAGTTCAAGGGTGATATGTAATCGTTTCATAGGGGGGGGTTATGTAGCCAACCACCCACCATAGTTGAGGGGGTGATGTAGACTTTTTCCTCAGATGGAAAATATGATAATATCCCCTTCCAAGGCAAAATAGAGTAGCTACTCGTGGTTGCAAATTAAACAGACTGCAAGCATTTGTGCAAATACAGCGACATGATGAAACGGGTTATCCTCGAAGTCGATTGTCAGGTACTATCCAACCTCCCTGATGAGTTCGAGCCAGTACATCCACCATTGGTGGGTTATGTTTCGATATAATAGAGCTAAGTAAGAGTTTTACTGAGTTTTGTATTAAATGGGTCCAAAGAAGCGAACTCAGTGGCACATTTATGTGTGGCGGTTGTATCAGCCACTAAGCGTTGTTTCTTTTGGATTGATTGTATCCGGGCTGGCTAAGCGAAGTAGCAGCCTGTGATTGTACTCTTACTATGAATTAATGAAAGCTCTGTTATCGGAAAAAAAAAAAAAAAACAACATACATGAACGACGATGGCTGCTATGTATTGATACCGGTTGCCTCTCGTACTTTTCTTGTGCAAAGTTTTTCAGAGGCAAACGTTATGGGAATTTCTCATATTTTCACGGATATTTCCATTTTTTAGCTAAATCTAGTTTTGGAAGGTTCTAAAGCTTTTTTAAAAGTTTTTTTTGTTCCAATTTATTGGATTTTTATCAAAGTTTATTAAGAGCTTAGAGATATTTTTACAAAAATGATATGTGATATATGTATAATTGATTTTTATTTCAAAATAAATGTATTTACATCCTTTCATGCCGAAACTAAACTCTAAGAAATATTGATCATATTTAACTAAACTCTAAGAAATATTGATCATATTTTGCTCTTGGTGTATAGTGTGCTGTGTATAGGCATGTTCGGTACCTCGCGGTAAAAGTATATTGTGTATCTGTGTTTGCATGCAGCAGCAGCGCTAGCAATGCTGTTTTGTATATCTTAGTAGTGATCAAACCACCTTTTTACTAATTAGGTATCAAATATGTGATCTTATGTGATCTAGACACACCAACAGGCGTGATCTACCATGTTATCATGACAGCATCTAAGATGAACAATTGAAGCAAAACATCAATTGGTCAAGGGAGTCGAGGCTTGATTATGTGATGGATGCCATGGACTAATTGAAACATTTAGGCTGCCACACTTTACAACGCAAACACTCACAACATGCAAGGGAAAATAACGTTACCTTAGGACAAGGGGAAGCAAAAACGTTACCTTAAGTAAGGTAAAGGTAAGGTTTTCCCAGCCTATGAGGAGGAAAACCTTTCAGTAATATTATTAGCCGTGCTCTTTAGATAGCGGCAAGGGAAAGTTTTCATGACGTTTCGCATGAGTGATTAGGGATAACCATAAGGAGTAACTGAAGGACATGGAGAGGCGATTCTTTTTATCGGGTGGGACTCACCTTCTTGTTATCGTATATAGACATTAATCACTTTGGAATCCAATGGCTCCTTTTGGTAGGTTCACCCGGTACTATGCAATGACTACTTCAACATGACAAGCTTTACGATATGCACGGTATGATATGGTTGGCACCTTAGGACCTTCATAGTGTGTGTGGCTTGAGTGATTCTCAGTGCCTCTAGTGATTTTCAAAGAAGAGAGTATTTTTTCTAATCATCAGAACAAATGTTCTTCAAAATATATGCACATACCACAACAAATCTCTAAGTTGTCCACATATATGAGTACACCTTTTGATAGGAGCTAACATGTGGAATCCGAGACACAGCCGGTGCTTAGAAGCCATCTGCTCTGCTTAGGTGCCGTTCTGCTGCTCTGTTTGTTTCTGGTGTACACTGACGCTCACTGAAGCTCCCTGTGCTAACAATTCGCATTCAGTGTACGGAAGTCCAGATCATGCATAGTAGCTGTTACTTGCAGTTTTACGTATTCAAAATGTGTGGATTGGCTTTCTTGTTCCTCTCCCTGTTTTCTTTTCCTGTTCAATTAGTACAGATGCAATTGACACCTAAAACTAGCACGGCGAAAACACACCGGCTTCAAGCAAGCGCCGAGAAACACGCCCCGCGTCGCTCCCCACGCGGGCGACCGGGGCGGCCCTAGCTTCGCCCTGCACCTCGATTCCGCCCTCGGTCGCGCCGCCGCGAGCCCCGCGCCGGCATGGCGGCGTGGCTCGCGGGATGGGATAGCGGCGGCGTTTCTCCCGCTTGAAGGTGGTGGGTGGCGGAGAGGTAGCGGCGGTCAGGCGTGGACTGATTTGGTCGCGTGGGGCTCGGTTCGGTCTCCTCAGCGGCTGCAGCGGCGCCCGGCCGGCCCGGGCGGCGGTTTTCTTCTCGCCCTCCCTCGCCGCTCGCCCGGCATCTCTGTCCCCCATGGCGGGGTTGCGGGGGGGGTAGGGGATAATGGCGCGTTCGTCGGCGGCGGGGGATCACCCCTCTGCACCGGATCCGGGGCCCCTCGGCGGATCTGGGGTGGGGGGGCAGCGGTGGCCGTGGGGCCGGCATCGTGGTGGTGGAGGCTTTACGCTTCGGTGGTGGAGGCGGAGGCGTGGTTGGTGGTGCGGTGGTGCGGCCGGCGGGCGGTGGTGTGCTTCACGGTTGGTGCGGTGGTGGTGGAGGGAGCTCTCTTGGTGGTGGGCGGCGGTGTTGTGGTGGTGCTGACTCTTGTGTTGGGAAGTTTTCAAAGGATTGTGGCGTTAGTCTTTGGCGTTGATGCTCTTTGTGGTAGGGAAATGCGGTGGCAGCGGCGGAGACGGCGGCCGAGGGACGAGGGCGATCTGCGCAGCCTTGCGCCCGTGAGGAGAGCGGCGGCTTGGTGGAGCGACTGCACGGTGCAGAAGCCGCGGCGACTTCGAGGTTCGCGGAGAACTATTATTAGGGGCGCAGTGGCTGACCGTGCAAGTGGTGGGGAGCGGTGTCGGCGGTCTGTGGCGTGCGAGCCGGTGGGGCGGCGACCCGGATTGGTGGTGCTCCCCCTCTTCTTCCCTCGTTGGTTGTGGTTTCGTCGCCTCGGTGGCGGCACGGGTGGCGGTATGTTCTCGTGGTGTCATGGCGACATTGTGGTGATATACGGTCCATCTCCTCGGTACAGGGAGTTCGCGGAGCGATGGGGAGCCGGTTGTTGGTGCACGTGGGCGTGCTAAAGGTGCGGTGTCAATCGGGTGAAAGCCTTCCGCAGAGCATTCTTGCACGATGGTGGTGGTGGCGGCGCCCTTTGTAGCGTCGTTCTTCCGTTGGGGACACCACTATGGGGCATCGTGTCTGAAGCATGAGTCTCGGGGTGAAAACCGGTCAGTTTCTGGGCGACGGGCAGCGTCGCCACTGGCGTCGCGTCCTCTTAGGCGTCGGTTTCGAGACCTCTCCTCGACTTGTGATGGGGGGTGGTTTGGTTGGTCGAGGCGCGTGGCATAGGAGGTGCGCCTTGGTGCGGGTGTTGGCGGCGAGGTGCGGAAGGGTCCGCGGGTCTTTGGAGGTCTTGAGCTGAGTGCGCATGGTCTTTGTGGTGATCTCGGTGATGGCTGGCGGAGGTGAACTCGGCGGCTTTAGTTATCGAGTCTGGGCGGTGGGCCGATTGGTTCCGGTGGTGTTGTGAGTTGGTGGATGAGGCGGGGCCCCCACCACCGGAAGTGGCGAGGATCGGTGGTTTTCAATGGTGCGTGGACGGGGGTTTGCTGCTGATGCTATCTTTGGAGCAGGGGATCGGCGGCTCATGTGTGTCGGCTTGGAGATGTTGGTCCGTGGTGGAGGAGGGTAGCGGTGGCGCCGGGCCTGCGGCCGGAGCCGACCTGGCGTTAGTAACGGCGGCGCATGTTCGGACGGCTTTTTTCATCTCCTCCCGGTGGTGGCGGTGTAGTTGAGTTACGTGGGTTTGTCGATGTCCCAATCCGGCCCGGTCGTTGTGGATGGAGGCTCGTGTTGATGACCCAATCCGGCGGCGGAACATCATGCTATTTTCTCCCATCCGGTGGTGTTATTGTAAAAAGTGGTAGGGAGGAAATCTCTCTAAGTTGAGTTGAGTTGAGTAAAGGCGCTAGTGGTGTGCAAGTTGAGTTGATTTGGTACCTAGGGTGTGCGGGTGGGTAGGGTATCCTCCACGGTTGTATAGTTTTCGGCGGTTTCGGTCAAAAAACGGCTGGCACTGCCTTTTTCCTTTTTCGTCTAATAGAAATCAGCGGCAAAGCTTTTTGCGCCCTTAAAAAAAGCAAACGCCGCTCGATTGAGCACGCGCAGCGCCTGAGCGCACAGGCGTAACGCTGCCGGGCTCCCCACACCGGAGATCCATCCCTTCCTGCACAACTGTGCAAAACTGAGCGAAAAGAATGAAGAGAACAAATAAACGTGCCGAACGCTGAATGGATTCAGACAAATGGAACACAACCTAGAGGCAACTGCTGCTCATCTTGGGCACGCACGGTGCCTGCAGTGAACACCGACGCGGTCACGTGGGAGCACAGTTCCTGGCAACATTCAGGAAGGGATCGGCAAACAGCAAACTCAACTTTATGCATTAGATCCCCTTTTGATTTGTTATGTCTCAGTTTAACTCTTCTTTATGCATCACATTAGGACAAGGGAAGCAAAAACGTACTTCCATAGCAGTGCCTCTAGAAGCTACAGGCACACAAAGATTTGACAAAATAAAGCAACTTGGGTGCAGTTTATTAACTAGGGAACTCCAGAACGCAATCAAAAGTGGATCTTATGGGTTATGCCAGAAGCCCAGAACCACTAAGCAAAACATGTAAGCTATTGTCGAATCATAGTCCCTCAAGAAAAAAAAAAAAGTCAAATCATTGCTCTTTTCCATAATATTCTATACTGTTTTACATTGTTCTTGTATCCGAGTTTCTTTTTTAGAAAGGGCGGCCAAAGCTTTGCAGCGATTTCTATTAAACGAAAAAGAAAAGGCAAGTGTCGACCAGATTTTTGGGAAAACCGGGGTAGGAAAAACCATACAATTGTGGAAGGTACCCTCTCCACCTGCCTAGGTACCAAATCAACTCAACTTAGCGCCACAACAGCGCCAACTTAACCACTCAACTTGGTCGAAACGACCCAACTAGAGCTACTCCACACCACTAAACAACTTCGGATGGGAAAAATATACAAGAAACACCGCTGGTTGGATTGAGTCATCAACACGAGCCTCCATCACTGCCCCTCGGTCGGATTGGGGCGTCGACACGGGCCACCACGAAGGCACCAGGAAGAACCACCCCACTACCACCACCACCACCACCACCACTTTGGGAGAGGAGCGAAGTAAACGTCGAAACCAGCTGGCGAGTCGTCGCCAGCGTTGTGTCGTAGCCATTTGCAAGCCCAAGCGGCTACTCGGCTCCTCCACCGGGACCATCACCCTCAAGTTATGCGCCCGCGATCGTGATCCCCGGCACGGCGTTGCGTTAGCGAAGTTCGCGTCGTGGCGCCAGTACCGCGATCCAGCTACTCTGCGTGGGGCCTCGCCTCCCGCCCAACTCACTCCACTACCGGGACTCGGATATGCGAAACGGCAGCGAAACAGCGGTTCCACCCGTGCGGCACCCGGCTCACCACCACCCATGCCGCGCCGGACAAAAGGCCTCCGGCACCCATGGACCCTCTACACCTTGCGCCAACACAAAGGGCCACGCGCACCTTCCAAGTCCTTTGCCGCTTGGGACCAACCACACCACCACCCGCGCCCAAGGCGGGGCGAGTCTCGAGAGCGGCGCCTCCAAGGAGGACACGACACCCATGGCGCCCGTCGCCGCCCGATCGGCAAGCGGACCGGTTTTTCACCCCAAGACTCTGCACTAGGGCCGGTGTTCCCATAATGGTGTCCCCAGCCCGAGGAACGGCGCACCAAAGGGCGTCGCCACCATTACCACCAACAAGGATGTCGGTGACGGCTTTGCCGGGATCCCACCCCCTACCGCCTCCCTCAAACAAGCGGCGGCATCTCCTCCTCCTCCGCGAACAACTCGGCTGAAGAGATGGCTCGTACCATGCCACAATGCCCGGCGGCACGTGAACGTACCAGCCCTAGGAGCACCCCGCAGCAAACCACCCGGCCCACCACGGCCGGCGCTAGATCCACACGAGATGTCGAGGGGAAGAAGAAAGGGGAGCACCACCATCTCACCTTCGCCCCAAGCAGCCGTTCAGCGAAGTCCACCGCCAGATCGACCACCATGGCCAGAGATGCCAGCCAGAGGCGCCCCACCGGGCCTCCCACGGCGGGGAGGCCAGCCATGTCATGCCCCTTGAGGAGCCACCCCTTGCCCCGCCGCCGCCCGTCGTCCTGCGCAGGGCTGCGCTGGCGCCAGCGGCCCCTTTGGCGGCGCCTTCCTCCCTCAACGCCCAGGCATCGAAGAACCAGGGACACGGCGAGGCGCCGCCGCCCGTCGTCCTCAAACAACAGCGTGCCCGCCCTTGCAGAGCCCCATGCCCCGCCCCCACACCCGAACCCATGGCGTCCGTCAGTGTTGCCCCGGAATCGGCGGGAGGCGCGGTCTGGAGGCTGAGCCTCCCGCCCGTAGGGAGCCGCGCCCGGCGAGAGGGCTCGAGAGGGCAGGCGGCAGCGCCGCTCAATCAGCGGAGGAGGGATGAGAGCCTGCCGCCGCCTTCACCGCCGCTATGAGCGCGGGCGACCCACGGCCCGCTCGGGCGGCTTGGCGGGAGTAGTCGTCGTAGGGTCTGGGCGGCGGCTGGAGTTACGGGTGCCTTTCGATCGCCGCAGCACGCGGCGAGGCTGTATCGAATTTCTCTCAGTCTTGCTAAATTACATAATGGTAAGCAATGGGCTCGCTGTCACTAGTACTGATTCTTGTGAAAATACAAGAACACAAGCAGATGAAAGGTGGAGTAGCGAAGTACTGGGTTGCCCAGACCGCCTATGCTAACATCTTCTCACCAAAGCCCTCGTCTCCTGAAGGCGCCCTTCTCTCCAAACCTCTAGAAGCCGTTTGGCCTCTCAAGCCACTTCGAAAACCATCCACTTCGAAAACCATTTAGTATCAAACAAAAACGTTTACCAAAGATTTATAGTGCCAATTTTTTTTAAAAAATTCATTCGTTTTAGCAGCTCCTCTTCACCAGAACGGTTTCGA
>JADLZK010002641.1:0-72848 GCA_015847255.1 Hyparrhenia diplandra
GAAGTCCCACACATATAACATGGAACAATAAATATCAGAAAACAATGCTTTATATAGCGTAAATATAACTAAACAAACACTCACAATTTATCGTGAACTGTTCTTTCGCTAAACTTCTGGGGCTCCATTCTCTTAGTGGACAAATTATTTTGGGGGCTCCGTATGCCAAGAACTAGTATCTTATTGTCCATTCTCAAGTGACCTTTGCCATCGAGGTAGGGAAATTGCAAGAGTAAGTCCATGTCGAACTCAACAAATATAGCTAGATAAGTACTACCCATAGATCATGATCAATATAACTTAAATAATGTAAAGTAAAACGATAAACCATAAACATATTAACAACGGAGGTAATTATCTTAGTGCAAAGGTCCAAGGCAGCTCGTGTCCTAAAACAAGGCTAGTATGCAAGTTTTCCAAACTCTCACAAGAAGGTGTACACATTCACTCCGTGAGTCATGGACTCTAAATGCATGGGATTGCAAGGCCCATTGAAACTACTATGAAGCCCCCAAAGGTCCGTCTAACAAGTTGGGGCGCTAAGTCATCAGATATAGAACCCACCCTTCCTATATGGCACAACGATCGTAGCCCATACACATATATATGGACATGGGGCAGACTATACCCATTCCGCACTTCCTCCAAATTTCGCTAGAAAAATGATCTTTGAGGAACTAAAAGTCGAGTCATATAACCCCCGGTTAATACTTTAAATCCCGAATATTTCTGTTGGCAGTGCACAATTTCTCATGCCGATAATAGTTATGTTTCATGTTTTATGGCATAAACATTAAGTAGGTCACATGATCATGAACTTAAGCCAATAAATACCCAAACTATACTTGCCTTTACTTTTGCTCCAATTTCCCACACTCTGTTTTACGCACACTTGTCGGTCCTCAACTCCCGGTCTTCAACGCCAATGAGCGGCTCTTCGTCTACTCGTAGCAAACACCACACGTATACAAGCAAGAAAACAGAATAATCTAAGAACAATACACCGATCATAGAAAGGCTTAAAAACGACGTGCTAAGACAGAAATCGCTGCTACGGTTGAGAGAGTGCAAGGGACACTGATAACTGAACTACTGTTAAAATAAACTAATACAATGTTCTATATTATAAAAGAAAAGCCTAATCTTATATATATGTTAATTAATGAAAATAATGTGGAACCTACTCATTTTAGATTAGTCAAATTATAGCTTCATTCGAAATGACGAGTTAATTTAATCATGAGATCACTTAACGCGACCTAATATATATCCAGGGTGTTTGAACTAAGCAACTTATAAATATAAACATATATATTGGCATTAATCATATTAGAGTTTATTTACAAAAGATCGATATTTAGCTACATCCCTTCTAATAAAATTGATTGCATATATATTGAACGATTTAATATTTAACTCTATATAGAAAAACATGTTACACGGAAAAACATTGGTTCTACTGCATAGGATTGCTGCTGGCGTGATGTATATATATGCACCTTACTCATGTATTTCTAGAATTGTTTTTCCTACAGAAAAACATGCCTAATGTGTGTGTGCCGTGATGATGGCCTCGTCAAGCTAATAAGAACGGCACAGCACGGACGGCAGGGTTGCTTGTACCATATGCCGTCGCCGGTCGTGGTGCTGTGGTTGTGCTCGCGTGCGCAATGCGGGGACATGGGTGGCGTGGCTCGCTGTTCGGCTGGCCGTGCTTGGGACTTTAGGGATCACCGACGCAGCAACAGATGCAGGCAGCACCATGGCAGACAACGACACCTCGCCGCGGCGCTCTAACGAAACTAAGTCAACCCTGAATGAAAGACAACAAAGACTAGTGCGTTGGGATCGAAATTCACCGCGCATCATCCAGATGGGTCTTGTCGACTGAGCATCACCGAGAGGCAGGCGACGGACGGCGAACTTGGCGGAGGAGGCAGGATCGGCCGGATCGAGGGCGACGTTGTAGGGCTGAAGAGGACGACGAGGCTCTGGTTCAGTGCGGCGAAGCGTGCAGCTTGACGCGCCATCGTCCCGGTCGCACGGCACGACAGGGTCACGGTCGCGGCAGGGGATCGGCGACGTCGCGTTCCAGCCTGACGACGCGGGTTGCGATGACGGCGTGGACGCGAGCGTTCAGCGGTGCAGCTCCTACGGGCTCGGTAACGGCAGGGAGTTCCACCGGTGGCGGCGGCGTTGCAGCAATGGCGGCCATATACATACTTGTATAAAGGGCCTGGTTATGTGGTGTGTACCCCTCATGCAAGTCTGCTGGCCGGATGGCTAGGAGATAAAGGAGATTGGATTTGTCTTTATTTATTTAAATTATTTGCTAACGAGTAAAATTGATTCGCTTCTAAATTGAATTATAACTCCAAAAAAGTGATTTTAAATCTAATTAAATTATTTATAAATTCTCTTGAAATATTTATGAGTCTATGGATTATAATTTGGTTTTGTTTCACAATGATTGTCCAATTAATGTTTCTTTATTAATTTCATAAGCGAAGTAAAATCGACTTCGATAATAAATAAAAAAATAAATTCATTTATCACTCAATAAAAATGATGCAAGGGCATGAATGCAACAAAAATATGTTTGTAGCCTTAGATAAATTTTAGTTTAAATGAAAAATATTATTTTCCCTATATTCATGAGCACAAAAATACATAATTAAATCATTTTAGCTCTATTTTCAAAAATCCAAAATTTCCAGGTGTTACATGGAGTTAGCCTCGCTTTTAAAAAATCAGCTAAATAGGCAATTGAAGATACACCACTTTTATCTAAAATAAACAAACAAATAGTAATGATGGCACTTCATAGTTAATATAAAGGAGATAATAATAGACAATATAAAAGGAGATAAAAAGATCACTTCAATGGCACTTCGTAGTTACCTTTGCTTCACTGATCACCGCCACTGATGTATCATGTCTTCTTCAATTTAAAATATTTATAAGAATGCTTTATGTATACATCCTCAGATTAGTTATTTATATTCCTGCCATATCTAAGTCCTCAAAAGTTTGAGTCCCACACGTCCATCGCTGCCAGCTAAAAACTGGGATCCCTAAGAAGAGAAATAGAAAACAAATCCAACAATTAGGCCACACTTAAGGTAAACCAAAGTGAAGTCTCGCCCTCGCAGCTGACACAAAATCTACACTCACATTGTCAAAAAAAAAAAAAAAAAAAAAAAAAAACCCTGCAGCCCTCCACTGTTGCAAGCAGCAGTCATGTACCCTACATCAAGCAATGCAATATGTATATAGAAATTGGCTACCAGGTAGGCAATAAAAAAAAAGTTCACCGAACTACCAAAGAAATTCCATCATAAAAATCCCAACAAAAAGTGCAATTTTTAGTACCTCAAAAGTAAAATTGTTATGGATATATACCATATAATAATAATTTGATCCGTCAGCAATCAATTTTGCAACCATCATCATCGTGCAGGTGCCTTCCTCGCCGTCCAGCGTGATGTGCACCTGGTTCATTCAGTGTATTGCTGGTCGGGATCCATTCATTATAAAGATTCAATTATTTTTTCCCCAACCGGAGAGATAAGCGGTAAAGATCTAGAAAAAGAGATGGGCACCTGTTGCGGCTCATTGTAGCCCGGCGGCATGCAGAAGACGTTGATGCCGTCGTTGTCCTCGGTTCTGAGATCCATTGGTTGGTGAGCTTTTGTCTAAAAATAGTAAAAAACTGTGCTGCTAGAGATACTGCTATGACATTACAAATGAGATGTTGGTTGTCAATCTAGATTTTGGTCAGCTCTACAACACAAACTCCGATTTACAAGCGCCTGCAAACGTTGATCTATGTACAGAAAGATTACAGCGGGGAGCGGGGAGAAGAAACTCACACCAATGCCTAACATGACCAGCAAACCTCAAAGTCATCGATCTAGAATCTACACTCTCCTAATCACCTGAAACAGCAGGGATCATCCCGCATCAACCAACGAACCACCTGCACAGTCGTGTGGCTCTGAGCATCTGCGCCACACGCCGAAGAATTCAATTAGAAACTGGAACAAGTCCTGCTGGCGGGCTTCTATCTCCAGCATGTTACATCTCGAAAGAATTCCACAGGGATTGACGGTGGGCACTGCTTCCTGCAACAAATTTGTACTGATGAAGGAAAGGGAGAGGATGGCGTTAGTATTACTAGCAACAGAGTTGTTAACTGAAGACGGTCGGGACCAGGCCCAGTCAGTTACCTTATGTTGACTGTATTTTTCTCTGATTGCTGGAAGGTTACTCCCAGGGCCAACGCTGAAAAGGTGGTGCAATACCTTTACGCAGTCACCAGTTCCGACGGCTTATACTGCGTGTAATGAGTAAGTGTGGAGTTCTGCTCCACACAATGAGATGCGTAAGTTAGAGTTAGCTCATAAAGACATTTCAGCGGGTAACTATTATAAAGATGTGTATAGAAAAACAACATGATTATGCCACCTACGCAAGGATACTTGTTGGCTGGAGTACATATCGATCTTGCCAAGAAAAACAGCTGAGGCAGCTATTAGTGATGGAGGGTAAGAGAGTAGATTGTACTCCAGCAGTGATAGCTCGGCAATTTAATTGGCGAGGAACTCGCGATGCAAAGCATTATCCTGTGCAACATAAGTTAACTGTGAAATGGTATCATATGCTCCACATGTCACTATAGCAAACCCGCGGGTATTGTAGCAAAATATCGCCAAACTTGATTTTGGATGTAAATGACACATTTAAACAAGTTCAAAGACCTATTTACCTAGTTTCATAACTATATGGACCTGGATAAGACGCAGGACGGGACAAGTTTAAGGATGTACCGTGGAATTTACTCTATTACTTACAATCAAAATGCATATGATGAATTGGCGTGTAGTCCAATGGTAGGCGGTTGATTGGGACGCTACCTACCGGGGTTCAAATCCTCATTGCTCGCACCTTTTCTTGAGATTTTTCGAGAATTTACCGGCGTTATGCATTATGGTGTTTAAGCGGCGTTCCGTCGATGACGAGGCACCTATAGTGACCGAGAATCTCCCAGATCCGTCGGCCGCCCCGGGTCCCCGAGAGGTGCTCATAAAGGTAGGGTTTGCGTGACACGTGTGTTCATAGGGGTCGTGCGTGTTGTGAGCGTCTACGTTATACTGTGTAATTCTAAAAAAAATGCATATGGTACATTCCCGCTCGCATTATATTCAATCTATCAATGGAAAGCTAGATACCTATAAATCCTAATTAATTTCACCACCTCAACACTAACCTTGTGTTTGGTTGGAGGTGTGGGAGCTTAACCAGATGGAGCCAACCCACTTTTGATGTGTTTGGATGAGGGGTAGAGGGAGCGGAGCGGCTCCTAGAGGAATATTCGCCAATATGCGGGTTGGCTCCGTTCCTCGATTTCGAGGGACCGAGCGAACTTCGTCGGGGGTTCCGTCGCGGCCGTCTCCTCCGATCTTCACGCGCCCCAACACTCGTCCTCGTCGTTGCTCGCGCCCGTCCGACCCTCGTCATCATCGCTTCGCCGCCTTGGCGGAGCTCACCCGGCTTCGCCCTAGGAGGCGGAGGTCGCCGCGAAGGCGGTGCTTCGCCCCGCGGCGGCTTCAGGGGAGGTGGAGGGCGCCCCCCCGGCGTATATGGGCCTAGTTAGTTTATGAGATGGTTCCCGAAGCAAAGTGCCTGTCGAGAATGACATGTGAGATCCACTAAACGAGTGAATCGCCACCATTCCTATCCCAATTCCTCCAACCAAACAAATATCGGGGGTTGGAGTCTACCGGCCCTAACAAAACCAACCAAGGTTTGGAGTGGGCTCCGACCCACCCAACCTCAACCAAACACACGGTAACATGATATGCATTATTCCTAATTTCCATTGTCACCGTTATGTTAGTCTTGGGCCGGCCCGCCCGTGTTCCAGTCATTCACGCAGTCACTCCCTCTTCCCGTTTCCCAGTCACTTAAAAAAAAAAACACCCTTTCACTCCCTTCTCTCCAATCATCGAAGAGAGAGAGAGCAAGCCTCTCCCCGAGCAAAACCCCGCCGCCGCCGCCATAGAGGGCAGAGGCTACTGCCGGCGACCTGAAGACCGGCGACAAAGGGAGCGGAAAAATCCCCGTCACCGCTGCCGCCACCATGGAGGCTAATGCCGGCGACCCGAAGACCGGCGACAAACGGAGCGGAGGAAAAACCCCCGTCGTCGAAGCCGCCATGGAGGCTACTACCGGCGACAAAACCCCCGTCGCCGCCTCCGCCGCCGCCGCCATGGAGGCTACTGCCGGCGACCCGAAGACCGGCGACAAAGGGAGCGACGACACGAAGACCGGCGACAAAGGCAGCGGCGACCCGAAGACCGCCGAACCCAGCGACAGGGGAGCGGCGCCGCGAAGAATGCCGAACCCAGCGACAGGGGAGCGGCGACCCGAAGAATATCGAACCCTGCGACAAGAAGACCGCCGTCCCCGACGACATCGCGAGTTCCGGGTCGCGGAGCGCTGAGACAGAGGCGCCCCTTCGTTCACGCCTTAGCGCCAACGCTGCCGAATTCATCCCCAGGGCGCGGGCAGCTTCTGTGACACCACCCCGCGCTCCCGGATACTTCCCTCCGCCGCGGCCAACTCCTGTGACACCGCCGCGGCCAACTCCTGTGACGCCGCCGCACCCCATCCATGGCGCTCTCGGATTCAGCCCTCTGGTGCGGCCACCTCTTTGTGACACCGCCGCCACCTAGGGTTGACGCGACCAGGACTACCAGCCCTTCGCCAACACCTCCTTCCGCGACCCCCAGCCCTTCGCCAACACCTCCGTCCAGCATGAGGTCCACAAGCTCCAGTGGCAGCTCGTCTGGTCCGCAGCCCAAACAGCCGCAGCAACCCAAATTGCAGGGCTTTTCTGCCGTTGCAAGTTTCGGACGCAGAGCGGCGTTGGAGATGGAAAAGAGAAAAGAACAGATGCTTCAGTACTTGAATAGGTTGGAACTCCTTCGAGAATGTGTTGCTATTGGTCTTATGTGTTGTAGCTAACGGTCTAATTGTGTTGCTGTGTTGTAGTGATCATGACTATAGCATTCAAGCAGCAAGCCTGGGCAGAAAGCTTATTGTTGACTTTGAAGACTTACTTCAAAACAACAGAGAGTTGGCTATACATATATGCCAGGATAGAGGCAGTAACACCATGTGGCTGGATGAAACGTGCAAGGCGTTCTTTGAGAGCAAGCATTTGCCATCTGATGAAGTTTCATTCGAGTTTGCAAACATCCCAATGAGGTATTACTCGTTCTTCTCTACATGGCTGGTTTGTTCTTCTATATATGTCTCGCTTAGTTTAAGGATGTAAAGTCTTTGGTATCACATTGATTGTCAAGTGGTATATTGCAACGTGTGTGCGGATATACTAATAAAAAATATCACATGTTTACTATACCATTACATTATCAAATTATAGATTAATTGGGCTTAAAAAATCATCTCACAAATTAGTTTTAGTATGTGCAATTAATTATTCTTTTAAGTATACATTTGATACTCCATGCATGTGTCCAAAGATTCGATATGATAGGGTGTAAAGCTTTTGGGGAAGGTGGAACTAAACTTGTGGGAATCAAATTGGGCCGATACTAATGCAGCTTATTTAAAAATGCAGGCTCCTAGAAGCAACTAGCTATATGCAGTCTAAAAGTTGTACACATGGGAGACCTATCTGCAACAACGCCTCATATGTTGAGACAGCAACAGATCATGGGAGAGAGGTAACCAACCTTGTCATAAACCGCATTCTTGATGATGTTGGAGACAAGGGTCTTTCCTGGGATGGGAAGCTAGGACTTGGAGATCTACTGTTTGGTGAGACCATGGATGGTCAGATAAAACTTTACATTGCAAAGAGCCCTGTTCATAAGTCATCTCAAGCACCACAACCTAGGCTTAATGATATCAACTCTATTTGGACCATAATTAAGGATGGATGCAAACTTAGTGAAACCAACTTGCCTCTTTATTTCCTTGAGTTGAAGAATGATTTGATGAATGCAACACAACTCTTTGATTGGTTCATCAAGTATCTCCGCTTCCATCCGGCTTTGTATGAATCAACGCCGCGCCGCTACTTTGTGACAAGTTTGCAGATGGTGACTAGGCGCCAGAAACTTGTGAAAGATAAAAATTTGGCAACTTGTTCTCTGTTCAGCCACTCCCGATGGCGATGATTGGCGTTTAGTCGCTAGCGATGGTCCACTGAATCAACTTCTCAACTACAAGGTCCCGGCAGTAAGAAGGATTCCAACAATAACAAGTCAAGCAATTATGAAAACAACACTGCATCTCTTCTGGATTATGTGAAAAATGGTCTGTCACATCTGGCGCAATATATCTTGGTTGTCGACGATGATGAGGTTGAGCTATTCCTAGCTTTGACGTTTCCAAAGCTTCTGCCAGACATCATGAAGGGAATACTGATGCGGGGTGGGATGCATGCCAAGTAAGTATTATTCTATCACCTTCACTTTCTATTAGCTTGCTTTTTGCTATTTACTCCTATACTGTTGTGGCAGCAAATAAACAGTTGTTTGTATTATCTACAGGTTTGCAGCTTGTTGGAAAGCATACTGCAATACAAAGTGAAGGTGAGAAATTCCCTCTTGGTTGGCTCCACCTTGCCATCTTCCTTGGTGGTATTTATCTTATCACTAGCAGTGTATTAAAATAAATTTAAAGGCGTAGTTGTTCAGGTGAGAAAAAAACTGTAGGCGAAGGGGTCGCCTAGCTATGCGACTATAGGGTGTCCACCTTGTTGTCCTAAGCGCCCAGGGTGTCGCCGTGGAGGCCGCGACGGTCGCCTTGTGTGCAGGGAAACAAGGGGACTGACTCTAGTGCGTGAAAGGTCCCACGGAGACATCCCGCTTTCCGCCCGAAAGGAAATCTTGCTCTCTGGTTTACTCTCCCTCTTTATGTCTTCTCTGCTGCTCTATTTTTACTCCTACTGGCTGGTGGCTGCTGCTCTAATTTATAGATGCAGAGTGGACTGGACTGGACTGCTGCTTCCCTTACATGACTGACTATAGCGCGTGAAAGGTCCGTGTGTGGGCGCGGCACATCCCGCCTTCGAAAGGAAATCTTGCTCTATGGTTTACTCTCCCTCTTTATGTCCTCTCTGCTGCTCTGTTTTACTCCTACTGGCTGGTGGCTGCTGAGTGGACTGGACTGCTGCTTCCTTCACATGTGCTTTTCTTTGACGTTGTGCACTAATAGTCTAGTAGCACCACTTACTATTGTATTACATGCTAAGAAATTGCAAAATTAATGTCAGATTTGCTTCTGATTTTTTAGTTAACTTATATATTAATAATTTAATATATGTTTATATGGCGTCACCTAGGCAAGCGCCTAATTCACCTCACCTTTAAAACATTCACTAGTGGCTAACACACACCCTTACAACTTGTCATTATATAAATTGCTCTTTTTACTTCATGCGAGAGGTCAGCAGGATCATTGCCACCTTCATTATACCTCTTTTTTCAGTCATGGCATATGCGTTGAAGTGTTTGCTTTTCCTGTCAAGTGAGCAATTGATGATGAGTTTATTTAACATGTCTTCGAAAGTAAAGCGAACTGGTTCCACTTTTCTTCCGTCGCAATTGGATTACCTGATAGGTTAAAGCGCCAATTGGATTACCTGACAGGTTAAAGCAGAAATTTGTTTCAATGGGGGTATTAAGTGCAAACATCAAATGGCCTCTTTTGGCAAAAAAAAAAAAAAAAAAAAAAAAAAAGGGACAAAAAGGTCACATAATCTGGTTGCTGGTAGATTAAAATGGCATTCAACTTACATGACTAGAGCTTTGGTTAGCTTCATAGCTTTCACACTTACTGGCACATTGTCATTCTTATAGTTAGATGTAGGTGGTAGCTGATTTTACATTTCATTAAAATTTTCAAACTGTGTCAGAATTGGATTATAAGCATTTACTAACTCGAAATCTCTCTTCCTCATACACATGTGTTTGATTAAACTTTAGTGATATATCTGCCATCTTTTTTGGTTCATGTACAGGCCTACCATGCATACTTCTTAGGGCACCTGTTCGGCCCAAAGTATATTGTTTGATTCGGAAGTAAAGAACCCCTTTAAGACATATAACATAGTGATGTCTCTGTAAACTGAAGACAAACATAAGCAAAAGGTCTTTATCCGACAGATATGTTGGTGGATAATCTCTAGTGACAAAATAAGTAATTGGAACCATGTATCAGAGTTTGGTGCCAAATCAAGAGTCCTTAACACTTATTTCAATAACTACAAACAACTAATTGTAACAATAGTGTTTGCTCAAATTGCAGATTGCCATGATATAAATTACTTTTAAAAGGTAGTGCCTTGATTGCCCACTTTGATCACGAAAATCCTTGCACACATAAAAGTCTGAGGGGAGAAATCTGGACTTACCTCTGTGGTCTGGATGTGCACCGGTCCAGTGGTAGCCTGGCTGCAACAGGCTTTGCAACCTCCTAGGAACTACATCTCTTTGCCGGGTTCGTGATTCTGGTTCTTAGACGACCTCTGTGGTTGTGATGATCGTTTTATGTTGTGTTTCCATCGTGCTTGGCCTAGTGACATGTAACATTGCTTCCCATGGGTCAACAGCCCATGTATCCTTTCCTCCGTGGAGGGCCAGCCCAGAATATACAACTATTACAGAAGATGGTCATAGCATCAATATGGGGATAGAGGGAAACTTGGGGCCTTGGAAATATGCATTCATGATTCATAGAATTTGAATGCTTTAATAAGCGTTTGGTTTGCAACTTTTTTTTATGTGAAAGTAACTATTTATTTAGATTTTTGGAATATCTGAATCTTCTATGTTATGAACTGCACACTCTCCATTCTCGAAATGGAAATTGCAACCTGGTGAGAAAGCTTTGGTACTAGCTAGAACATCTTTCTTCTTGGATTCGTTTTCTTTGCTTGAAAATGTGCTTGGATTGGTTTAAAGGATGGTGCTTAGGCATGTACAGAAGTGATAATTTAAGTAGTACTTCTGTACTGTACATTGCACATTTTAATTCCTAATTTTGTTTTCAGTATCTATATATATCAGTTGAGTGTAGTGAAGCCCAAATATTGTTTTATCTAAAGGGATTACTATTTCCTGTGTTTGCAGGTTTCGGAAATTGAAGTGAAGTGCTGGGTTTGGGAGAGTGACTGACTTTTTTGGCAGGTGAGGTTAAGTTGTTCATGGTGGTGCTAGGTCTTGTTTTCCTGCCGGAGGAAGGATGAATGTAGCAAGCCTCTTATACACAGTTTTCCTTTGGTCCTGCAGGTGTTGGAACCAATATGTGACCGACATCAAGTAACTACCAGAGGCATGTTTGGATGAGGACCAGAATGCATGCTCGGTGTTTAGTAGTAGTTTATCGCTCATGTCAGGATGAACAATGGACATGTTATTGTGTAGTGAACTGGATCTCGTTCTGCTTTCTTGTTTGGATCAATGTCAGAGTGGAACGTGTTATCGCACTGACAATTTCAGTGGCACGGCAAACTGTACTCTGTCTCTAGGATGAATGGAACTGAATTATGCTTAGGGCGGGGCAGAAAAACAAGTTGACTGCTGTACGTGTGATATTTTGAATCGTAGAATGCTTGACGACGGGTAAACTGTTTCCTGGTTTATTTTGCCACGTTTATGTCATGCAGCCTGTTATCACACTGCAAGGGCGTGCAGGAGCTCTTGCTCATCAACCGCCCTTGGCCGTTCACTATACACAAGCGTCTCCCCTGCCACCTTGGTCAGCATGGCTGCGCTCACCTGCCTCGCTTCTGGAGGTTCCCCTGCCTCCGCGAGCTCATCCTCTGCAACACCGTCGTGGACAGCGGCGACATGGACTTCATCCTCGCCAGGAGCCCCGTGCTGGAGATCCTCAGGATCATGGGCCACCTGATACCCGTCTCCACATCAACGGCCTTGCATCATCGGTCCGACAAAAGCTAAATGGATGATCTACCCCTACCCGTGCGTGGTCGGGTCTGTAATTGCGACATGTGATGACTGGGGGAGAGGGTGGTGAACAAATATAAGTGTGCTTCGCCACAAAGGATTCCGTGTAGGAACGAGACGAGGGCACCAACAGCTTCGCCACACTCGGGCGAACGTGAACGGCAAAGCTAATCGAACGAAACCGGGTCGTTAACATGCACGGCGGAGAAACAGAGCAGACCTCGCTGACAGCACGCGGTCCGGCGACTAAACCGCGTTAGAGCTCAAACAAAGGGCACAGAAGTGAATAAGTGATCAGTAGCTTACCGCGGTCCTAGGACAGTGGCTGTTTGAAGCTAAGATTGACCAGAGTAGTTTCGCCCACGGCAGCGGCGATGGCGGCGGCGAGACCTCCGTTCCGGTGCGACCTGTATACTATTTGAACAACTATCAAGCTGGGGAGCACTACAGAATTAATAGCAAGAAGAAACAAGGCTTTTGTTTCACGATAACCCCACCCAAGTGCCTGGCCACGGCGAGGTGGTGTTCGGCGGAGCGCCGGCCGTGCGCGAGGGAGATAGACGTCGCGCGGCCGATTTCGGTGGAGCGATGCTGCGCGGGCTGCTTCAACGGATGCGAAAGGGAAAGGCGAACACGGTGGTGCTCTCATTCTGGCCTTGGGATGGCTCGGTTTGGGCAGCATGCTCAAGCGGATCAAGGATGCTGCGGAAGGAGGAAGAAGAAAAACGACGGACGACTCTGGGCTTTACATTCTGGAGTTGGCAAAGGACGCATGTAGAAGCGGCCAGAAGCAGAAGCAGAAGCTCGGCGGGCGGCAGGCAAGTCACCCGTCACTGTAGCTTACTTTCTCCTCTTTTCAGTTTTTTTTTTTTTCAAAAGTATGTGGAAACATGAAAATTTCTCAAAATAAAAGTTGTTCAAAAAAAAAGGAGAGCTACAACTTTTTTTTTTTTTTTGGACCATTGTCAAATTCCAAATAGTTTTGAAATTACGTTTTCAAATTTTGATTTTGAACTTAGGGTTAATATAAACATTTAATTTACAAATTTGGTATTTAGTTAGGAACAAATCATTAATCAAATTTGGCATAATTATAATTTCATAATTCAACCATGACCACCTGTTCTTGTAGCTGCTGGTCTGAAGTAATTGAAGCATTTGATGCTGGAACATGTAGCTTGTGCAAATCCTGGAACGTGGTGGAGGGATGTTGCGATTCTTCAGTTTGCTGGAGGCTTAGAGTAGCCTTTTTCCTTGTTGTGTCACCTTCGTGAGGGTCGCTATGGCCACCTTTATGTTTGCCTAGGTCACATGATGAACCTGCAAAATTGACCATTTTTGTAATGAAACGATTATCACTCCTAGGTCTACCAAAGGGTCTGTCATATAATTCTGTGTAAATCAAAATCAGATGTTGAGGGGGGTTATTATGATCTTCAGTGCCTCCTGGACGCTGTCCTGTTCATAGCTAGGGGAGCAAAGATGATTTTGAGGGAGGCTTGGCTAAGAACAAGCTGCCCTACGAAAGACGGAGTGAAAAAACAAATGTGAACCATTCTCAATTTTTCCATTGCAAACACAATTCGTATCAATTTTGGTTGTAAGATTACCAGCTCATGCCCTTGCCACATGTAAAAGAGTGAGAATTGGAGGCAAGGCACTGCATAGCCTTACGGACAGGTCCCAAGAGGTAAAGAGGAGACGTATTCCGTGCGCACATTTATTATTATTTTTTTCCTATGGATGTCCATATTGAAGATTCCTCCATTCCAAATTATAAGTCACTTTGGAGCTTTTGTGCACATGCAAATACATACATATCTGCGCATGCATACGTATGCACAAAAGTCAAAAAGTCGATTTATAATTTGGAATAGAAAAGATAAATAAAGTAGAGCACGCATCATGCAAGCTGGTGATCGATGAGTGAGCTCAAGTCAAGAGACGATCACGGAATCGGTGCCGCGCGCGGGGAACGGATCGGATTCGTATCCGATCGGAGATGCTACCGACCTGCTGATTCCCTCCATTCACGTGCTGGTCTTGGTCTGACACTGGCGGCCGGTCGGCATCGCATCGCCGACGTCCAAGACCTCTTCGTCTTCTTGTATCCGGCTCGGCCACTATTACTACTCCCGTACGTTGGCCGTCGGCGTCGCCATCGACCCGGAGGCCGGCCGTCCGGGATTGAGGGGCCGCCGGGCTTGAGCTTGAGCTGCTGCTGCTGCGACGTCGACTGCGACGCGGTGGCCAGCCGGAGCGGCCCCAGACAATCCAACTTGTTGGTCGTCGTCGTCAGCACCAACAGCGTGCACGGTGCCTGCCCCAGTCCCTGCTCTACACGTGGCCCGGGCGCCTCGTCACCTGCCGCATCTTGGCCGCGCGCCCATCTTTGGTATTTTCCCAATATAGAACGAGTATTTGCTACGGTCCTTTTTGGGTGCACCCTGCACATCCACAACCATTGCCCGCTGGTGCAGAACCTATACTAGCACAAGTGTATTCCTACTTGCTTATTGCTAAATTTGTTTAACTTTTTCCAACCTCGAGTTTAACCACTTATTTTATTTTTAAAAACTGTGCAAACAATCACTTCTTTTCTTGTGACATGCTTTATTAATAAATAAAAGTTTCAAAAGAATGACTTCAATTTGACTATATTTGCACAAATTATTTGCATAAGAAGAGTGGTCAAACTCGAGGTCAAAAACCCAAACAAGTTACAATTTACTTTGGAGGAAGTAGTTTACTAACTACATTATTGTGCTTGTTGTCGAAATGTTACGCGGTGGCCGCCGAGGCGTGATGTATGTAACGAGCAGCTTGGCATTATTTTTACGCCATTGCTACCCGAAACAACAACCTCGTCGTTATTCAAATGCAATCAACCAACCGCTTACATGGTTTTCCTTTTTTAATTTTTTAAAGTATATAATCCCATAGAGCACCCACACGTATTTATTTTTCTTTATTTATACACGCACTCTTGTTCACCCTTTTGTCATCACATATGTCTATACACTAATGTATACATCTACATGTTTCAATAAAATCGCAAGATCCATATAGTAAGCCAAGCATGGTTCCATTCTTGAGTAAAAGCAAGGCCCACACAATGAGCTTAACATGGGTGTCATGTAAAAACATTAAGTAATGAATATAGATCATTTGTCACTTACATACACGCTCCATCTATCTAGGTTATTACCCATGATTCGGTTTTCAAAATGCTATATACTTCCTCCATTCCAAACTATAAATCATTTCAAAAAAAACTTGAAGAATCAAAGCATTTTAAGTTTCACAAAAAAATATAAAGAAAACTATAAATATTTGTGACATCCAACAGTGCTAATGAAGAATCTAATGATACTTTTTAGTTGGCATATCTTGTCATATAAATTTATTCAAATTTGATAAGTTTTGATTCTCCAAGATTCGTGCATCTACTACCAACTACACCTGTGTAGATTTTCGGAAGCCCCCGAGCAAAAAAATTCGCCGGCGATAGGAGGAGGGAGAGGGATCCGGGCCCACCACACTTGTCCAGCAGTGCCATGGCATTTTCTTATTCCGGTCGGTCCACCACGACCTTCCCTTCCCCGACGGGCCGCGGCGGCACAGCTCCCCTCCAACCATACATGTCACCGCGTCTCACCGTCCCCTGCTGCTCCTCTTCCGACGCCGACGCCGCCTATAGCGGTCTATAGCTCGCCGCCAGCGCCAGCCAGCAGCAGCAGCAGCAGCAGGGTCCCTCCCACCCATCCCACCCATGGACCTCGACCCCTCCTCGGCCTCCGCCCACGGGACGGCGGCGCCGACGCCTGGCCCTTCGACTCGCTCACCACGTCCCTCTTCTTCTCCTCCGTCTCCGCATCCCCGCCGCTCCCGCCGCTGCCGGCCAACTCCTCCTCCTGGCTCACCCCGCCGTCGCCGCTCTGGCTCTTCGAGGACCGCCACCTGCTTCCACTCGACGACCCCGCCGCAGCGCCCGAGGCAGCCGTCGTCGAGGAGGTTCAGCGGGCACGCTCCGGTGAGCCTTTCCTTTCTGCTCCTACTATCTTATTAGCTTCCTTCCCATCTTTCTTGATCGCACGCTCAATTTCGATTTCGCTGCATAAAAAAAAAAAAAAAAACTTACACGCCGGCCAAAGGATCCAATTCAGTCCCCGGAAGATTCCAATCCCCCTGAGATTTTGTGCTCCACTTTGTGCGATTTTGGTTTGATTTCATTCGCGGAAAGTTGGAATCTTGCTCCTATTCTTGTCACCAATACGCTAGCACTAACCTTATCTATCATTCTATCATTGGCTTCCAGCTTGACGTTTGACTTTGGCATTGGCATGCCACCCCTCTTTTTAAAAAAAAAAAAAAAAAAATCTTACTAGTACATATATATAAAATAAAATTATTACTGTATTACGGCCACCTTCATTGCTCGCATGCCGTTCGATGAAACAGAATCTTTGCGTTTCAAGAATATGGATAGGATGCTGGAAAGTTACCCGCATCTCTTAGTTTGCAACAACGATACCACTGCGTTCGTCTAGATAGTGCCGCCACGGCTTCGTTTTTTTTAACGCTAATCATTGCTAAGACTTGTTGATGGCAAATTGGATTCCACTTGAAGAGGGAGGCTGTACTTTATTATTATATTTACTATGCGTAAAAACAGAAAGTGGCTTCCTTTCCTGTGCTATATTGTTGCCTGAGTCATTCCGTACTTATGCGCTATATATAATGTGTGGACTGCTTTGCTCTGTCTTCTAGTGCTCGTGTGCTGTCTCTAAAGCTAGCTCGTGCTGTGTTTACTCCATTTTGTATCGAATGTCTCCGATGAGACGTGTATATTTACTAGATTTATGGGTGGTTATGATGCCATGGGGCTGTAGATTGCATGTATTCGAAGTAGAAGCAGTTGGATAACGCCTTGCTTGTCTCATTATATTACTTATTATTATTATTATTATTATAGTGAAATTAAATTACAACAATGGGATCAACTTTACTTATTTGCCAAATAAACTAGGACATCATTGCTGCATGGCTAGACGCTCTCTTTGTTATGTGTCGAAGGATCGATGTTACTTAACTTTTTGAAAGCATAGATCAGCTTTTTTTTTTTTTTTTTTTTCCAACTCTGGTTTGTCCATAGGTAGAAACAGGGACCTAACTATTCACATGAGCGCTAGGAGGTTTGGGCCACATTTTCAACATAAGCACAACCTTCAGTTTATCTAAATACAGCGGTCAACGACATCCCATCCTTACATCCTTCGCTGCCTTACAATTCTGCTTCTGTCATTATCCAGGGAATTCTGACACTTCAAGCAAGAGAGGTGAACAAATCAATCGCAAATGGCAGTTTCATCTATCTCCGGATGGAGATGGCACAGATAACTCTAGCTTGTTCAAGGAGAGGCTTACACAAGCTCTTCGGTACTTCAAGGAGTCCACAGATCAACATCTGTTGGTCCAAGTCTGGGCACCAGTCAAGAACGGAGACCGCTATGTGCTTACTACTTCAGGACAACCTTTTGTGCTTGACCATCAGAGCATTGGCCTACTTCAGTACAGGGCTGTATCCATGATGTACATGTTTTCAGTTGATGGGGAAAATGTTGGAGAGCTGGGCCTACCTGGGCGTGTCTACAAGCAAAAGGTGCCAGTGGACACCAAATGTGCAGTACTATAGCAGTGGTGAGTATCAACGACTCAACCATGCCATCAGTTACAACGTCCATGGTACAGTTGCCCTGCCTGTTTTTGATCCTGCCGCTCAGTCATGTATTGCTGTTGTCGAACTTATAATGACATCAAAGAAGATAAATTATGCCTGTGAGGTCGATAAAGTCTGCAAAGCACTTGAGGTTGGTCTTTTTTTTCCTCTTTTGCTTGCTGTATATTTTTCATGCACATTCAGTGGATCAGCAAATTGTTTAAGATTGATGTTAGTAACCTTAAATTTGAGCTGTAGCAAACCACCTGTAGCATAAATTTTGTTGAACTCTCACCTTACAGTGTGACAACCTTTCTGCAGGCCGTAAATCTTAAAAGCACTGAAATAGTGGACCATCCAAATGTCCAGGTGAGCCTTCACTCATTACATTATGGTTATGGTTTGTGGACAAGAAGATTATTACTGTCCATGCTAGCTGGCTTATATTTTTGTTCGCTCTCGTTTTTTTCAGATATGTAACGAAGGCCGTCAAGCTGCTCTGGTCGAAATACTGGAGATTCTGACTGTAGTGTGTGAAGAGCACAAGCTTCCTTTGGCACAGACCTGGGTTCCTTGCAAATATAGAAGTGTATTGGCACATGGTGGTGGTTTAAAGAAGAGTTGCTTAAGTTTCGATGGAAGTTGCATGGGGGAAGTCTGCATGTCAACTAGTGATGTGGCGTTTCATGTGATTGATGCTCATATGTGGGGATTTAGAGATGCATGTGTGGAGCATCACCTACAGAGGGGACAAGGAGTTTCTGGAAAGGCATTTACCTCACACAAACCTTGCTTTTCAAAAGATATCCGGAAGTTCTGTAAGTTGGCATATCCCCTTGTACACTATGCTCGGATGTTTGAGTTGGCTGGCTGCTTTGCAATATGCTTGCAAAGTTCTTATACCGGGAATGACGACTACATATTAGAGTTTTTCTTGCCGCCTGATTGTATTGATGAAGATGGCCAAAATGCCTTACTGGAGTCTATATTAACTCTGATGAAGCAGTGTCTTCGTAGCCTAAAGGTAGTTGGTGACAGAGATTCGAGTGGGGCTTCTCTTCACCTTAGTAATGTGCTAAAACTTGAGAATGAAGAATTCAAAACAGATGCACAGTTTGATGACTCTGATGGTTCCCTTCGTGAATCACCTGACGGTGATAGACATGGAGGAGCCCACAGGATTGATAACGGGAACAAGAAAGTTTTGGATGTGACAGGACAATTGTTGACTGATGACTACTGTCAAGACAATGGTACTTCTACTGGCAGGCCAAATGGTAGCGGTGCTTCTGATTCTTCATTGCTTCATAAAACTAACAAACCCCTGAAAGGAGACGTGGAAAAGCTGAAAAACTATCAGTTTAGAGGTTCTTCAGCAATATTTTTCTGGGAGCTTGAAAAACGCAGCTAAAAGCTTTGGTGGTATGTTCTAATACTCAAGTTCAATGTACTCCTTTTAGTGTCACACTGTTCCAGACCTCATGCTAACTCTTGGATGGTCATATCTGGCCTGTTTGCAGTTTTGTTTTGAGTTTTGAAATGGTATTCAGGACTATTTTTTTTTCTTTCAAAATGGTACCATATGTAGCTCATCTGCTATAATAATTCTTTTTTTGTCGACAATTAACACGGCTTAGTTATAGTTGACATGTTTGCATATAAGATTTTCGCTTTATTTTGAGTTCATGGTGTTGACATGCCATGAAGCCATGATTAAACTGTTGACTAAGTTGAATCTAATCTCAAAATATTGAACTTTATAGCAGTTAGTGTCTGCACAGAGATGTTTGGATATTAGAACAGGAAGAGTTGATTAGGGAAAATTGTGTTTCTCTGCAGTTTAGTGTTTTATTTTTTTTTTTTTTTTTGTACATCATTGTTAGGTAGAACCTGCATGAAATACTTGTTCAAAGGACAATGACTTGGTTAGACCTAATTGCCTTTGAGACTCGAAACTGGATCTCTGTCATTCTGGCATACTGCTTGGATAATTGGGATTTGGATAAATTGGTCATGCAATCATGTATGCAGAAACAACCTGGAAAGAATTTCTTTTCGATGTCCCTGTACTTATTGGATGCTGCCATTGGCCTTTATAATTTTGCTTGCTGTAGTACAAGTGTACTACTGTACTTACTATTATTAGAGGAGCTTCTTGTGTCTTGTGCATCTGTTGTCAGCTTGTTATAAACCCGTCATGCTGTCAACTTGTGTTTTTCCATGAATTTCCATTTATAGAACCTAAAGAGGAAGTAGAGGCGGCAAAACAGTGGATTTTTCAGTTGTGATAACGTTGTAAGGGGTTGACTCTTGGAGATTGTGAGCATTAACTAGTTTCATTCTTTTTTTGTATATGGCAGTTTGTCCTACAACCATGAAGCGCATCTGCGGCAGCATGGAATTTCTCGTTGGCCATCTCGAAAAATTAATAAGGTCAACCGGTCTCTCTCGAAATTAAAGCAGGTAATCGAAGTCTGTTCAAGGCTCCGATGTGGCATTTAATCTCACAACTATCACAGGTCCTCTTCCTATACCTGTTGGCCCTTCATCGAGTCTCTCAATTTAGAGAAATTAACCCAAAGTAAAGTGGCAGAACTTTCAAATCTTGCTGTTGGTGGTGACAGAGAGTCTTTGCAAAAGTCACTTGAAAATGACCGTTTCGGTATGGTCATGGCCCAGCAAGGATTTATAGAGAATAACAATGACATGCAGCTTGAAGCTAACAAAGCTTCTCACTCAAGAAGTTCATCTGGAGAAGGCAGCATAAATTCACGCACTTCAGAAGGCTCATGCCAGGGAAGTCCAGCAGACCAAACATTTGTTTGTAAGCCAATTGCTTCAACATTCGCAGAACCTCAACTTAATCAAGAGGAGTTAAACAAAAGAGCCTTTTCAAGAACCACAACTACCACTTTCCAGGATGCGGATTGGAGATTCTGGTAGCTCCAAAGATTTGAAGAATCTCTTCACTTCAACATCCGACCAACCATTTTTGGCCCCTCCCAACAACTTGGTGTCAATGAAGCATTCAGGGACTGTAACGATAAAGGCAAGTTTTTAAGGAAGATATTGTGAGGTTCCGTTTCTCATGCTCAGGTGGTGTTATTGTTTTGAAAGAGGAGGTAGCGAAAAGGCTAAGGATGGATGTTGGCACGTTCGATATCAAGTATCTCGATGATGACCATGAGTGGGTAAAGTTGGCGTGCAATGCAGACTTGGAAGAATGCATGGAGATCTCGCGGCTTTCTGGTAGCCATGTCATCAGGCTACTGGTTAGTGATATTGCAGCACACTTTGGCAGTTCTTGTGGAAGCTCTGGTTGATATGCGTGTCAGACTTTTGCTCTGATCAATGGGTACTCGAAAGTGCTTGTACCATTAGTTCAGTTCCACTTTTAGTTTTGTTGCTAGTTAGCAGTAGCTGCTTCATTGTGTTTTACAAATGTATCATTGTATTTTCCCCCAAAAAATACATGTAATTGTGCAGAATGCGCTTGTAGTCAACTTTGTATATATTATGTTCTGGAATTCTATTTCAAGTTATAAACTGGATTTGTTGTTGTCTAGAATTTGCACAGAACAGTATTGGGTTAGGATGATTCTATTGCATTGGAATTTGGAAGTGCAGCAGATTTTCGTAGGTCATAATTCCATGCTGTAAAACACACACATTCATTCCTTTTTTTTATATATCTTTGGGATCTATGAAGTTGATGCATGCTGATTTTAACTTATTGCAGTGATAGAATTGGCAACTTCATAAAATAACAGTGTGCACTTTACTCCCTCCATTTCTTTTCTATTGGATGTACTATATTAAAAAACATCAAAGTTTTGACAAAATGGCTAAAAGAGCTAAATTAGATTTATGCTTGTGAAAAATCATATCAATAAATTCACATTTGTCTTTTAACATGACATTGATTTTATAGCAACTGAAATTGTTATCAATTTGAAATTGATGGTTACAATATATACTTCTAAAACTTCCAAATTTTAATGTGTTCTATAAAAAGAAATGGAGAGTAGTAGGCCTCTTGTGAATCCAGCATTGCTCCGGAATGGATCGTACTCCATTCATTGTAAATCAATTTTATAATAGTGTTTGTCAAAGTTAGAAAAGTTTGACTGAAAATAAACGTAGATTCGGACTTATATTTGTGACAAGAGGAAGTATACATATTTTTCATAGGCATATGGTTTTAAAGCATTCATATTGGAAGGGGAAACAGAAGACTCCAACTAAGTATTTTACATGGCTAAACAGGACCCTCGTGGGACCTTTAACGGGGGCATATTTTCAAGATTCAATATTGCTGGCAGCAACTACACTACCACTTTACAACAAATACATATAAAATTTTGTTCAGCAATAGCATATGCATGGAACTAATACATGCATATGCATGAAATCAGTACATCCTCGAGCACAAGCCTGCCTGCCCTTCTGGCAACTAAAAATGAGCCATATACTGAGCAAAACATTTCCTTATACAGTGGTTGAATCATTGATGGCTGAGATTACAAGTACATGATTTACCCAATAGCTTTTGACAACTTTCATGTATATGCACAAGCCCGACTAACCACCCAAACAACCGACATTGAAGACAAGTATTGCTGCCCTCTCCTGACATATAGTCTAGCTAGAAAGGCCCTGGCATCTGACATTTGCCTAACAAACTTTGTAAATCGATTCCAATTGTGAAACTCAAACAAGCTTTTGTTCATCCTGACATAGTTAAAGGAAAAAGATGTTCCTGAAGTACGACCTGAGTAGAGCCTTGAGCTTCTTATGACTTGATTCAGTGATGCATCATCCAGCCTTATCACAGAATTCTCACCATTAAGAGGAAGGTTGCACATTTTAGCAGCACCTGCAAGGTGCCGGAGAGTACCTTCTGGACTGCTCTCAGAATTTGTTCTTTCTGAGTCCCTCAGGTCAAAACAACCGCAGCATAATGCAGCTTTGTATTTGGCAAACATTTGAGCTATAGGAAGATAGCCATCTCTTAATAGTGTATTATAGTAGCCAGCTGTCAGTTCAGATGGATGTGAACAAGTATAATAGTGCCAATGTATGCCAGCAACCTTCCCTGAGATGGTCACACCAGTACCAGAGAAGATTGCATCAGCTACCATGCATAACCTCTCTCCATGGAGGAGAAGCATGCCTGAATACCACTCAAGGAAAAATTGACCATAAGGTGTATCCCAATAGCCTCCATCAGCACGAAAAAAACTCGTTTCTTCAAGGCTCTGCTGCGAACCATCTGTGCCAGTTGAACCGCCATTACCCCATTCTTGTAACCCAAAAACTGTGCACGAGCACTCAATGAAGCTTGCATAAACTGTCAACAGATCACATCTATCAGTAGTTAAATCTTGCAATGGTAGCATAGCATCGGATGCACGAATCGGATGTGTTTCAATCATTTCAGAAATGCAGATGTTGTCCTTATTTACTGCATGGATCAAACCACAAAGTAGAACAGAATATACAAGTCATTTCTACAAATGCATACTCATATATAGAAGATTCAGTATAAGCCCAAATGGTAGGGAGCTAACCCATCCTGGTACTACTTACAAGTTGAAGAAACAGATAGACATTGCATATTGAATTGCATAAGTAGACTAAACAACATTGAGACTGATTATCCAGTATGCCTCCCGCTTTACCAAAAAACATTCCACTTTGTAGTGATTTTAAAGAAAGAAATTTATTTCCCACCATACCTTGTCATAACATTGAAATTCCCCAATTTCAGATGAACCGCCTGGCTGATTTAGCTTCTCAGTTGGGCATGATGGATACCTAAGCTCACCTCCTGGACCCATTCCAACTTGAACTTCCTGAGAGACAATGTTATAGTAGGGATAAATCCTTTGGTGGTTCAGAATTAATTATATGTGTTTAAAAACAGGGAGGATACAAACTGTTACTATGGCCCCAAGGTAATCTTTGAAAGTGTTATGGAAGCTTCTCATGAAGTCGGAGTAAGCTTGCATAGGTGACCTTCCTTTCAGAACAGGAAGAATATCACATCCCAGTGATATGTATTCTTTGTTTCTCTTCTGGTATCTATTGGTATATGACAAGTCTGGAATCTTATCCATCTCCTCAAGCACCCATTGTGGCAAAGGGATCCTGGAAAGGCAGGAAATTGCAACTGAATAAAACAGGAGATATACTAGTGTGTGCATCAACGCAAGGCCAAGTGATTAAACTTTTACACCACAGCGACAAAAAGCATTAATAATATGTCAGCTGCAACAGGACAACTTGAGAAAGCAAGAAGGGAAAGCTGATATAATGTCATGTAGTTTCGCATTACTAGGCAGACAATTTATTGTAGCTGCCATTTTGGGAAAGGATTGTTAACAACACATCTGATATAAAAAAAAAGAATGATATTTTGAGGCAATCCATTGATTAAAATGCTCAGGTGTAAACTAAGTCACCCAAAAAAAAAATTCAGTAGCCTTTTGATAGTTACATCAATGATCTGAAACCGAAGCATCATAAACTTTCTAATCAATTAATCATGTACCAACGAGGTTCCATTTCTATCACATGAGCATATTGAATTGAAGTGGCCACAAATGACTTGATCAATTGAGTTGAGACCAAAAAAGCAATATCTCAACTAGATTCCTCTACTTCAGACCTTGACTGTAGCCTTATTTGTTGGGTGCACACGTGTGTAAGGGAAACACTTCTCTCCAATGCAACGTGAATAGTATCAGCACGATGCACTCATGCTTAGCATGGGAATCTGTTATGTCTAGATAGGGAATCCATGAGCATTGCTCATGAGCATTTAGTGCTGTATAGAATACCAGTGCTCAGTGCTAGTAGTAAATAAAATCCAAATGATTGATAATAAGAATTACATACCTCCTGAACTAAAATAACAAACCATAAATTGTGAGTGTCAAGCTGGCAATAAAGAATTTTTTACTAAACGTTTTGTGTCACATAGCGGGACAAAAGTGCATGCCACGTGTAGCAAAGGATATAACCATAAGTATCAATAAATTCAGTCAGTTCTGAACAGAAACTAGATGACCACATAAGAATAGTTATGAATTGAATTGGGCATCAATCTTCATGTTTTGCAGCAGTCAGCAGATGTGTTCAACTCCAAGAGATATGAATTTAAGTTAAGTGATGTGCTGACCATACTTGCATGTCCCATAGACATTAGTTATTAATTAATAAGTGCTTATAGCATTATACCACCGCCGAGAAGTAGAAATGCAGACTTTTTGTTCCAAAGAAGTGAATTTAAAACATGCACACCAGTTGAGGAGATCGAACATGCACAGGCCATCAACCCCACTGAGATGTGAACATACATATCCTGTATGTATAGTTGAACCTAAGAAAGGAAATGGGAGAAAAATAGGGTGGGGGAGAAAAAGAGGGATCTTTTTTTGGAGCTGAATAGCTAGCTGATGATGCGGGCAAAGGGATGGGGAGACGTACCATGGCGGGTCGTGTGGGCCGGCGCCGCACTGGTGGAAGGCGAGGATGGCGCGCACGCGGAGGCCGTGGCGCCGGGCCATGGCGGCGAGCTCGAGGTAGCCGGCCCAGTCGTACTCCCCTGGGCGGTGACGCTCGACGACGCCCCACCAGAGCTCGACGGCAACGCCCGCGACGCCGGCGGCGGCCAGGGCGGCGAGCGACGCTCCCATAGCTCGGCGGCGCGCGACGCGGCCTCCCGGGCCGACGGCGTCGGCGGGGGGAGCGTGACGTAGACAGGGGCCCCGGGAGGCGCGGCGGGTGGGGAGGCGGCGAGACGTGGAGGATCTCACCCCCGCCACCGCTGCTGCTGCTGCTGCCGGGGAAGGAGGAGGAGGAAGAGGGGCGGAAACGGGAGGATGGGGACGAGGAAGATGAGGAGGAGGAGGCGGCGAAGCGGATGAGTGGCGCGCGGCGGCGGGGGGAGACGGCATGAGGTGGAGGCCGGAGGAGGGGCCGGCGGCGCGGTGATTGCCGCCATTGGAGGAAGAAGACAGCAGAGGAGGACGGAGGAGGCGCCTCCCCGCCGGAGCCTCTGCCGTTCTGCGTCTAGACTGAGTGTGTGTGGTTGTCCCTCTCGCCACGATCAGCGTCACTACTGCTAGTCGTCAATCTATACAACAGTATAATTTTGAGCCTTTTAACTGTATACGCTATTACGAAAGATGGATCCAACGTGCCCCTAAAATGTTACGCGCCTCTAAAATGTTGTGCGGCTCTATGCTTGAGTCTATCTTCATTTTGTCTTCCATGTCATTCCGACTAATTTTGATGTTAATGGTGATTAAGTGCTCTTACCGAAGACTTCAATGCCCTCAAGCCTGACATGTTGTACTACACAGAGCCTCACTGTTTTGGCGCCACGAAAGATGTACCCAACATGCACTTAAAATGTTGTGCGTCCGTAAAAAGTTGGACGGTTGTATGCTCGGGTCGATCTTCGTTTTGTCCTTCATGCCATTCCGACTAGTTTTGGTCCTAACTATGATTAACTGCTCTCACAAAAGACTTCAATACCCTCAAGTCTGACATGTTGTACCACACTGAGCCCCAATGTTTTGACACCAAGGACAATGGTGTCAACATCAATTTTGACCAACATCACATCACATTTCATGGCATCACAGAAAACATTCATCACATCGACATTCATCGGATTCAAGCATAGATATCACAAACAACTAAGTCTTCGTTACACAACAACTAAGTTTTCATGTCATAAGTACAGGGCATGCCATCACATAACAAAACTGTTCCTAAAATTAGATGACATGGCATCACAGAAATTAAACTACCAGTTTTCATCACATTCACAGTACTGGACATGGCATCAAAAAGCAAAAGTAGTAGTTTTCATCACATTTCATGGAGCAAAAGAAAATAAACACTTGTCATGGAGCCAAAGACGTCACTATAGGCCATGTTTAGTTTGTGAAAAGTTAACCCAAAAAAAAGAGCTACAAGATCACTTGTGCCACATCAAATCTTTTTATCACATGTATGGGGCATCAAATGTAAGTAAATAAAAAAAACAAATTGCACAGTTTGGTGAAAAGTTCGAGAGACGAATCTTTTTGAGCCTAGTTAATCCACAATAGAACAATAATTATCAAATACAAACGAAAAATGCTACAGTAGCCCAAACCAAAACATTTCACCAACTAAACACACCCATAGTTCCAGTTTCTTCTTGCTTCTAGTATTAGATGCAGGGTTGGCTGCTACAAGGGAGCTTCCTTGGTGTTAGTTTCTTCTTCACTCCTATCTTCTTTCTTGGTAAAATAGGCTAGGTCATCACTGTGTCTTGTGGCTCTGTCCTAATTGTTGCACCTAAATTTATTGGACACTGACCTAGGTAAACTGCTTGAAGTGGTACTGGTTCATTGGCACCATTTCCAGACTTTGTTACAAAGAAAAAGAAGAAGATTAGCTGATAACAAAAGGAGATTGGCAGATAACAGAAGAAGACTTGCTCTTAAGCTTACTTGGTCGAAGCACTGGTAGTTGACCCCTTGGTCTTCTTCACACGAGAAGAAGAAGACTTCCTACTCCTTTTCTTGATTGTTGCATTTTCTATAGAATTGGAAATTGCATGACAAAAGGAGTAGCCCTGCATAGGACAAGTTAATTTAAGTAAATAAAGTTGAAGTATAGGACAAGTCAACTTATTTTTTACCTGTCGACCTCTATTGTAGCTATGTCCTCAAGATTCTCATTCTTACATGTGTATCGGTCTTTTCACACATAATATATGGGGCGCTCATGTCTCCTCTTGCTGCTGCCTCCATCAAGAGCAGATTTCATCCTATTTTTATGTCCCTCTCCTCCTGTGGACTTAAACAAGGGTTGATACATGAAGAAGCCATGACTGACTTTGGGCCACATGCTCTTGTCAGGAGACTCACTATCGTGATAGTACTCAGCATGCAAGGAAGGATGGTCACTCCATTAGGTGTCTTCAATGGTTCTCAAATAGCGAAATTACGAGGAACTATATTGGCTATTCTTGACAATTTGGAAATAGTTAGTTAGATGAGATATATAAATAAGAAGAAATAAACACTATAGTGGAGAGCTATGTGAGCAATATTTTTAGGAAATCATGCTAGATTAGCTATTTGGAAATCGCTAGCAATTTAATCTTTCTCCTTAATAGCCAATGAAATTGTTTTTTTTTTTTTCTATACCTCGTTTAGCTAGCTATTTGTAAATTACCATTAAAAATGTCTTATAGACAATATAATTCCTCCTAGACTACCTATTTGACAACCATTGGAGACGCCATTAAAAATATGTCCTCATATACATTTTTGTTGGATATGCATGAGAATTCAAAGTACATAGAACACATGGTATCTTAGAGGTAGACTTTGCTCAACACATTGCTAGATACATCCTGTGTACTCCATCCATCTAAAACACAATATATTTTTACTTACGAGAAGTCAAACAATTTTAACTTTGACCCCTCTATATAAAAAGTACTAACTTTTATATCAAATTATTAACTTTAGATTGATTAAGGAAATCTATTTCAAAAAAATAAATACTGATATTTTTAATAAAATATGAAAAAAATTGAAAATTGACTAGTTCTAAACCTAGAATTGTATTTTTTTTTATGCGTAGAGTATATGTCCACTAGCAGTTCTCGAACTTGTTGGTTATGCCATCCCGATCCCTAAACTTTTTAAATCGACAGACCACTTAGGTCTTCAAATTGGTTCATCTATGTCATTTTCGGTCCCTAAACTCGTAAATCGTTTGTTTAGGTACTCAAATTTGTTCTCAGCGGTGTCATCTCGGTCATCCCTAAACTTTCAAAACACCCGTTTAGGTCCTCAAACTTGTTCAATTATGTTATCTCAGTCCCTAAATGCTATAAAATTATAAATTCAATATATATTTATAGAAATGTCAAAAAAAAATTGTAAATCCAGTTTTGTTAGACTCCATGTAACATGTACATTAAAATAGAATTAAAAAAATCAACACTCCTTGTGGCATAATGGGATTTTATTTACGTCACGGACCAATATATAAAACTATATCACTACTAGACAATTTATTTTGCACGGCGTTTTTGAAATCATTTTCCGTGGCGGTTATTTAGAAAACCGTCACGGTTAATGTCTCTATTAACCGTGACGTTTTTATTAACCGTGGCGGTTTAATAACCGCCACGGTAAATCAATTAACCGTGGCGGTTTTTATAAAAACCGCCATGGTAAATGAAGCCCAACACCCAACAAATGAAGCCCACATCGGCCCGATATCATGGCTCGCGTATATATCTTTGGAACTAGTGTATCCACCTCTCATTCACTCATTGGTCAGTCCACCCCTCTCTCTCTCCCTCACTCCTCCCTCTCTCGGACGCCTCCTCCTCAACCCGACCTCCTCTCCACCACGGTTCCTAGCACCACGGCGGTACCCCACCTCTCCACCTCCCTCTCCACCACGGTACCCCACCTCTCCACCACGGCGGTGCGGATCTCTTGGTGCCCCGGCCGGCCGCGGCAGCGGGCGCGGCGGCAAGCGGCGGCGACGGGGCTGATCCGCGAGAGCTGCGTGCGGCGTGGCGGCGTGGAAGGCTGGCGGCGGCGGTGGCGAGACCGAAAACCCTAACGGGCCTAGATGGGCCCGTTAGGGTTTCAAATTGATTTTCTTTATTTTTATTTTTATTTATTTATTAACCGTGGCGGTTTTTAGGGTCCCAAAACCGCCACGGTTAATGCTTTCCATTTACGGTGACCTTCCATTGGTGGTGGTTTTAAAACCGCCACGGAAAATAAAAAACCGCCATCGAAAATCATTCATGTGGTAGTGTATGCGCCTATTTAGTTAAGGTAAACAGGAAGTATTGGGTGATTTCTTTTATTCTATTTTAATGTATATGTAACCACCAGGAGTCTAACAAAATTGGATCTAAATTTGTTAGATAGTTCTATAATACAAATTAAATATACAATTTTAAAGCATTTAAGGATCAGGACGACACAACCTAACAAGATTAATGGGTTAAATGGGTGATTTGCAAGGTTACAGACTCGAATGACACATGCAGACAAGTTTGAGGACCTAAACGAGGCGCTTTGTGAGTTTAGGGATCGAATGACACAAAAAAAAGTTCTAGAACCTAAACGGTCGATTAGCAAGTTTAGGGGACCGAGATGACACAGCCCGAACAAGTTCGAGGACCCTTAGTAGACTATACTTTTTTTCTGCAAAACTGATTACACCATATATACCTTCTCAGGTTCATAGGTAGATTATTACACCGGTCGGTCGTCAAGTAATAAAGCAACAAAAAGTAATAAAAAATAACCGCCAAGATCAGATATGGTCGTCAAGTAATAAAAAACAACAAAAAGGAAATTTTCTACAATAATTGAGGAAAAATTCAATGGCTCACATCAACCAAAGCGGCCGATCCGACGGCTACAAAGGTGGTAGGCAATGAGAGACAAAGACACGGAGGCAAAAATTGCCTATTATTGTGTCTATGACAGTGGGCCATAGGAAGCGAAAAATCGCCTCATGTTGCCTCCGCAAAATGGAGGGATTTAGAATGGTTGGTAATTGCATTCTTGTAATTCTTTTTTTATAAAGGGTAAAACGGTCTTGGGCCCGCTCGTCAGGTCGCATAAGAGGAGGAAACCGGTCTTCTCCGTTCTGTAAAGCATGCCCGTCCCGGCGCCTCGCCGCCCTCGCCGGACGTGCCGCGCCAGTCTGCACCGTCTCCGACCGCGCCCTCGCCGACCGGGCCCTCGCCAGCCGTGTCCTCGTCATGATCGCGGTCAGCCTCCGTAGCGCCCACGGTACCTCCCACAATCACCCGCATCGTGGAGAAACACACCGCCGTCCTCCTGCATGTTGCACGCGTGCAGCATGGAGAAGCATAAGCTGGACGTGATGCTGTTGCCATGAATCGAGGCGATATGCTGCAGCATCTCCATGGCGTCCTGCTTCCTGCCGCGCACCAGGGACGTAAGCAGCATCTTCCTGCACCCGAGGAGCGAGTCCGCGAGCGTGGTGAGGAGGAACCCGCCCATCAGGCAGCCGGCGAAGAGGAACCGACGTGCGAGCTACCGGGCGCGCACGTATGAGATGCACAAACTCAAGGCGGCGCTGTCGTCGTCCAAGCCTCTCGGCGAGCAGCGAGCTGGTCGGGTAGGGGTGCGGGTCGGGGAGAGGGTTAGGGATTGATTAGCGGTGCACGATGACCATGTTACCCTTTCTACTAAAAATAGATATTTTGTGTAGGCAACGAGAGGCAATGGTAGGCAATTCCAATTACTATAGAAGGGCTCAAAATAAATAACCGGCAGAGCACAACTGCATTTTTTTCTTTCTGATATGGTTAGTATCTAAGCTTCCATTGATTAGATATTGGATTGTAAGATCAGATATCTTTTATCTCCATTCTAGCTACAACTGCATTCTTTTTTTCTGATAATAACAAGCATGCTGTTAGTCAATGGGAAGGATACATGCACACCAGGGTCTCATTCTGGACTCACTAACTGATAAACAAGACATCATCGATCATGTTTTCTGTAAGTTTCAGTGGAAGAGTTGTACTTGTATCAGTCCTTCAGAAGACTAGGCATGCATATACTATCTGCTTAGAAGACTATTGCGGCCTGATTCGTTTTTTTAAAAAAGGCTAATAGCATCTGAATTCTGAGATGAACTGTACCTTCTTGGGACATCCTGAAAAACATCTTCAGGGAGTATTTGAGCAAGCACATTATAGATGGAGATGAACAGTTACTCAAAGATCAAATGACTTGGCATGATCTACATTATTCACATCTGACAGGAGCAATTTGTGCAACCGTAACCTATCGTTATGCACACAATGGTCACCAAAGCCATTTCACAGCACACTTTGTCCTCTAATGGAAGTGTAATATATATACATAATGCAAAGAGAGGGGAAACTAGTACTGGTAGGTGTGATCGCTATACAGGTGTGCTGTCATGTTGAGGGCTTGAAGCATAGCTTCTCCTTGCTTGTTGACCGTGAAGACACACATGCCACCGTTGTTTACATCAATGGCACGAAACCTGCATTGTTTACTAGCTGGAGTATTTGAGGAAAACAAGTTTTTGCGAATTGCGATGCATAAATTTTGGTACTCTGACGAACAATTTCATGAAAATTTCCCAGCCATGAAGGTGGGACAAATAAAGTTGAGAATTGGTGCCACAGAAAAGTTGAGACGACTTGCCTCTCAGGAGGAAGACCTAGTGCTGTGCAGATGAGCGCGCGCAAAATGGATTTGTGTGTAACCACCAAGAAGTTTTCTCCCTGTCGTCCCCCAAAAAGAGAGAAAAAAGGGGTCAAAATTAACCGGAGTTCAATCAAGGACACCCTGAACCTGCAGAGAAGAAGTAGGGAAGGGTTGATGTATTGTACTATACCGGAGTGAGCAAGATTTGCTCCCATGCTTGTCTTGCTGTTCTCCACACCTCCTTGAGCGGGTATATGCCATTGACATGAAAATGTGCAGGGTCCTCCCTCCATTTGGTGTACAGCTCCGGGTATTGCTTCTTAGCATCCGCTGCCTCAAAGCATGTATAATATGGTCAGTTTTCCAAAACCGAAATGGACAACAAGATAATACGAGCTACTCCTAGAATAAGATTCTCTTACCATTGGTCATGCCCTCTAAGAAGAAGAGATGTGCCTCTTTCAGTGAATCGAGAAACACAAGGGGTTCCTCCTTATCTTTCCAGATAATTTCAGCGGTTGTCTGCATGCATAGAAATGTTCACTTCCTTATACCATTACACATAATAATTTCAGCGGTTGCCTGCATGTTAGTAGCTCACATTAGTAGGCTTGGAATTAAGAAATATTGGCCAACCTTTGCTCGTGAAATAGGACTAGAGAAGCAAACGTCAAACTTGATGTTTGCAAGAGCATCGCGGCATTTCTCTGCCTGTTTGGTGCCGGTTTCTGTTAACACAGACAGATTTGAGCTTCCCTAGACAAAAGCAACGATTTCAGCAAAAGGTTGAACATTAACCCTGTCACAGCAGAGTAGATAGAAAAGTATGACGACTCATAACTGATTGGTTAAACATACTTTCCAGCGTGTAACTAACTAAACGCAAACTGTGGACGACAGTCACTTCAATGGAATGCATCTACGTCAATATGTTGAATTTGATGTTGTCAAAAAAAAAGAGTTGAATTTGAGGAAAAGAAAGGAATAGGCGTGTTTTCCAAAAGAGGGAACTCCACGCCTCTATCGGTTGCGCTACATACAAAAGAGGACTTTGATCAATGACAACATGCTTATTTCAAAAAAAAACTAGTTTTGGGGGCTTTCGTCCTGTTTTTTGTTTCTTTCCGGGTTGGCTCCCTCCCTCAAGATCTAGCTTGTGGCTGTTGTCCTGTAGCTTGTTGAGGCTCCAATTCAGTCCAAAAGCTTCTATATATTTTCCTTATTAATTGAATGCAAGGCAGAGCTCCTTCCACTTTGTTTGAAAAATAAATAAATAAACGCAGATTGCATCTTACAATCCGCCGAGACAGTAAACAGACATTGTGATGATTTTGTGAAAAGCAGTAACACTAAACGAACCTGGACACGGCTTTCTGCATTCCATGAGCTGAGGCCATGCCTGACAAGAGTAACCTTCTTGGAGGAAGTTAGGATGATCCCATTGGTGAGCGACGTGGTTGCTCCTGTGAAGCCGTAAGCAGCACCCGTCACTGGGGCTTGATTATCAGCAAGGGGAAGGCTGTCTACTACAGATACATCGGTCGGGCCACCGTGAGCTGCTCTGATGTATAAAGCCCTCCTCGGGTTGCCTGTGGTGGTGGTGGTGGTGGTGCAGGTGCGGAGGTGAGGGCCGGCGGCGAGCGCGGGCAACGGCGGCGGCAGAGAAGGCCGGCCCAGCATTTCTTCACCTCCCGTGCGGACGGATAGAATAGCAGAATGATAGGTGGTGGCTGCAGAACGGCCGTCTCTTTCCCACTCAGTCAGTACAGTGTCGTCTAGTATCTAGCACTAGCATCCCAGGACAAGCAACAAGCGCATATCCTAGCCCGGCATGCATGCATTGGCATTGGCATTGGCATTGGCAAGAAAGCCCACACCACAGATGCCAGCGAGACATCCTTGCACTCGATCACCGTTCATCACACGCGCGAGCGCATACATGTATCAAATCACTGGCTAGAAGCTCAACTGCAAACAAGATTGCCCAGACACCAACGGAACTCCCGGTATTGTCTTTTTTTAGGAAGTTGTATTATTATTATTTTTTTTTTTTCTCTATATGTATGTACCACGAGGAGACAGCATGTAGTAGCTGCAGAATTTCGAATATACAAAGGGAAATAAAAACAGCTTGCTTCTCTTCTAATTAGTATATACTAAGAAAGCGGCGCGGCGTTGCCGCGCCCATGGCCCATCTTGAGCCAGTGTTTCATTCATGTTTATAATAATTTTTTGGTCTAGGCTTCTCCTTTATTCCCAAGCGCTGAAATGCATAAATTGCTTTCGTAAGTAGTCGTTTATTCTAGATTCTTAATTTTCTTGCAATATCTAGCGGTTCAGATTCTTAATAGGCATTATATACACAAAATATTCGGGATAGAGTATTAGAATGAAAAGACTATTAATTATATAAGGTATGTAGGGTTTTCTATTATTTTTTATGAAAGAATTATGGGTTTTCGAACTTAGGATGGATGAGATATAAAATTAAGTGTATGGGCAAAATATGAATGAGACGAATGTGAAATTTTTTTAGGTTTTTTTTGATCATGGAGGGGGTTATCACCGAACTTAGGAAAAATTTATTTTAATATATAGGGTTTTATTTTAGTTTTTTTTTTGTGAAAGAATTATGGGATTCAGAGTTAGCATGGATTGAAAAGGATTTGAATATGTAGGGTTTTATTTTAGAAGATATTTTGGTGGAAGAATTACGTGATTTGGGTGAGAGTGAATGAAATATAAACCTTCTAAGTTTATTGATAAAAACGCGAATGAGAATATTTTAAAAAATTATTTTCTTTTTTAATGATGGAAAAGGAATGAAAAATATTTGGGCAGGTTCTAGAGTGGTTCTAGTTTATTTAGAAATTTTCTAGAAAGGAAAAGAGCTTTTCTTTAATCTTTTGGTACGTTTATCGGTGACGCGTAGCAATTGCCAGAGTGAACAGTGCCGCCGTCAGATAAACAGTAAATAAACAGTGCTCTTGAAAGCAACCTGTGGGTGGCTGGAGCCGTCCGATCGAGATCCAACGGTCGTGGTTTTGCAGGCGACGTGGCCATGCTCTTGTGCCCGAGCTTGGACTGGCGTTTCGATAGTAAGAGATACTCCTAATTCCATCGAGCCCATCCAATGCAGCCCGCAGTGTGGTTGAAAACCAAACGGATGTCGGCCCGAACTTAAAGGCCCATGTATACTTCTGGGTGGCCCACGAGAAGTCAGCGGAGCGCGTTCGTTGGTCCGACCGCCCCGTGTCCCTTTGCCTTTGCTCCGAGAGTGGATGTTGTATTGTCACCACATGCATACAACGTGTCATGTAAATATATATTTCCACCTGCATTTATATATGAAAAAACATTCAAATTTAAGTACTGATTTGTGTACAATTTCAACAACTGCTATATGCAAAAAATAATATTTTACATTTACTTGTTCAGATAAAGAGAATCATGTGCTAACAAAGTGATAAGTTTAACTGTTCAACTAATAACACAAGACAAATGCAAATACATATATTGTACACATCTTTGGGTGGTTAGTGTACCGGGGGTATATTACACAAATAAACCACGCTAATTTTAGGTAATCAAAATCACTATCCGAATTTAGGATCAGGTGCCTCGAGTCCAGGTGCAATTAGGCTAGTATCGGTGGAAGTTTCATCAGAGTTTTATTTATATTTAATGAGCTGCCACATAGGTATTTTGGATGAATGACATTGTATTTAAGAAGAGAAAGAAGAAATGAGTTTCATGAGGACTAAACTGTCTTAGCAAGACTATTAAGCGTCTATGAGTCATGAAATTTAATGCGCATAAAACTATAGAATGAAACTCTCCATTGAGAGTTCAGGTTTTATTTTCTTCTAAATGACATGACAGTCTTGGAAACAACGCTATGAATTTTTTCAACCCCAAATTTGATCACTCGTCTTATTCAAAAAATTTGTGTAAACAGTTAAATTTAAGTTATTCTTAAGAACCTTTTGTTAATAAAGCATGCCACAACAGAAGAAGTGATATTTTACATAAATTTTTGAATAAGACGAATGATCAAACTTGAAGTTGAAAAAAAGTCAAACGAACTATAACTTAAAAAAAGGGAGTACTTTTTTTTTAGACACGCAACAGGAAATAGACAAAGAGAAAACACATAAAAGTTAATATGTTTATTCTTTATTAGCTATAAGTAATAAATATAGCAGTAACATGTAATGCTTATGTCTCTAAAAATTCGTGTCCGCCGGTAGGGGCTCTGCCCCTCCTGCTTTTCCATCAAAAAAATTTGTCTGCCTGCAAGCACAATTAAGGGACTAGTGGTAATAAACGATAACTCATATAGTTGATGATACGCTTTTAGGGGAACTCACAATGTGACTCTATCATAGAGTCTAAGCGTATTTATTACCTTCGTATTTATTGCATTTTGATGATGTGGCGCTGATGTGGCAGTGTATTTATAGGAAAAAAAACCAAGACTCTAAGTCTTATTTAGACTCCAAGTCCACAATACCCGAGGTATTAAATGGTCTTAGACTCTACGATAGAGTCTGCATTGTGAGTGCCCTTAAGGAACAATAATATATGGTGGGGGATGACGTCCCACCGGTATGCCATTGAGAAGAAGATCTTCTCACTAGATTGAGAAACCCTAATTAAACCTTCGCCCGGTTGTCAAAAAAAAAAAAAAACCCCTTCGCCCCACCTACATACAACGGCAACATGTACTTTAACATGAAATAGACAAGAGGACTTTTTACCCTCAAGCCTGAAATTGCGTCCTCGAGAGGGCTTATCAAAGAGATGTGTGGTGATGTCAAGACAAAGATATCATCATTGATGGAGAATAAGGTACTCCGGCCCTTCCTTTGTCTTCTTTGTGGTTCTATGCAACCATGGCAGGGGGCTAGTGAGAGTTAGTTTTCCAACGATATCTATCCGGATATCGGTTGGACTTGTGTTCTCTCATGACGAATTTGATGAATGTGTCGACGATGAGGTCGATGACGTAATCGGCGGTGCCAATTTCATCTTGTTTGCATGTGGAGTTTTAGCAAAGTGTACCACTCTTTTGCAAAAGTGATGGGTATGAGGATTATTTTTATAATGAGAGGATGTAATTTGTTTTAGTATCTATCGCTGAAACACGTGCAGTCCTGGACAAGTAGAGGGTGGGCATTTGTGGATGTCAAGTAATGGCTAGAGGGGGGCAGTTTAGATGGAAGTGCACATGGTCAGTGCATTATTTTGGACTCTAACTAGAAATGAATACTTTTGATGTTTTATTAAGACTTTACTAGTGATTAATCATTTTGTAATAAGTGGAAGCAAACCATATGAGATTTCCGGCTATAATATAAGTGTCAGCTATGATGAGATTTTGTGTCATGACTATGTATTGTTCAAAATTGAATTATTAATTGTATGTTTCATTGGTTGTATGATTAGTATTGATCTTGAGATTAATGTATAAATAAATAATATTATGCTATAGTTTCCCTGTATGGATAGTGTCCTACTACAGTTGGTCGCTATATAATATAGCGTCGGACCATTGGTCGCTATAAGTTTGCAAGTGGTGTTGAATGGTCGGTCGCTATATATTTCACATACCGTCGAACGGTCGGTCATTTGAAAGTAGGGTCGGTCGCTATAAGTTATAGCGACGCCACTTACAACAACCAACCAAATTGGTCACTATATGTTTATAGCGATTGTGCGTATGTCGTTATATTAACTTATAGCGACCATCCGTAGCACGCTATAGATAGGGCTGTGGTATAGTGTTATTTTTGTAATGAGAGGATGTAATTTGTTTTAGTATCATTGAAATTTTCTTTGCCAAAAAAAAAAAGTTGCCGCCGGCTGGTGTAGCGTAACGTGAGAAGGACCGAGGAAATTAAATTAACATGCATGTGAAGCACATGGCCAATATAAAATTTTTTTTTGAAAGGGTTTAATTTTTTTTTAAAGGGTACCAATATAAAATGTGATAGGCGGCATTGAGAGGAGCTTGGAGCGCGATTGGTTTCCTAGCTCTCGACGTGCCGTGGCTCTTGATCGGAGCTTGCGCGCATTGATGATGTGGATCGATAGAAGGAAAGGAGCACTAGCTTATGGACAATGACGGCGACGACGATGCACTAGCAACGGTGACCGAGACGGAGGAAACAGACATGTGAAGCACATGACCACCAAAGACCAATTAAACCCCTGATGTGATGAGGGCTGGGCGACCATGGTACGTACGGTCAAAAAGACAAATAAAATCTTGCGGCGAGGTATGCGTCATGAATCGAATTGGGGCCGGCCGAGAGTGGCTAATTGGGTCAAAGCGCGCCGCCGCCCGCCCCAGGGGGGCCGGGGGCGCGCGCGCCGGGGGGGCCGGCCCTTGCCGCCGCCGCTCTCCCTCTCCCCGTGACGACTCCGAGTTTGCTTCGCTTTCAAGTTAGGATTATCTTAGGTAATTTTTGGTGTGCAAGGGGCTATCTCATCTATAAGGGAGACCCTTATTAGGAAATAATAAAATAGGAATTGCTTTAAAAAAAGGTATTCGGTCGTATAAGGAAACCTTATAGAGATTGCTTAGATTACAAGTCCCACTAGTCGGGCTATATAAGCAAGAGGCATGTAATCTCTAGGGGACAAGCAAGAAAATAAAACATATTTATCGCTTTTCGGCTCTTGGCCTCCCCTCCCCGCTCCCGCCCGCGCCTCATTTGCCCGCGCGCCGTCGCCGCCGGCCGCTGAAAGGTCCCTTTGGTTTTTGGTAATTGAGTGACAACATTAGGTGAACTAATAATGTGTGATTGAGATAATACACGGAGATTAGTTCACATGTGATGATGCAATGGAGGAGCTTTATTGCATATGAGACATGACATGGAGTCATGTGGCCAAGGTGGTGAAGATCAAGACAAGGCTTGGCTTGATGGACCGGTTGCAAGTGTGAAGGGCAAGTCGAGGCGGTGAAGTGATGGACCGCGAGGCGGTGAAGCTTTGGGCAAGACTTGGCGCCCGACGGACCCGACTTAGCGGTGAAGAGCAAGTGAGGTCAAGATCGATGGACCAATAGTGTCACGTGATGATATGAAGTGGATCATATCATTTGGTGATCGTGTTGGTGCATGTGTTGCATCGGCACTTGGAGATGGAGCGGAATGGAAATGCGCAAGGCAAAGGTATAACCTATAGGGCATTTCATTTCGCCGGTCATTGGTGCTTAGAGAAGTTTATGACCGGGTTTAGGATAGATGGCCGTACTATCAAGAGGGGCAAACTTGTTTGCATATCGGTCATCTAGTGCCACTTGAGCGATCTAACTTTTGCGATGTGTTAGGATCGAGTGGCGTGCTAAGAGCTAACCCATCCTTTGAAATGATTGTGAAAATGCTAACACACATGCACATGGTGATGTACACTTGGTGGTGTTGGCACATTTGCAAAGGCGGCGGTGATTGCAAGGTTGAGTTGGGTTTGGGAACCGCTCATCCTCCCGCCGAGCTTGCGAGGCGGGATTCGGCGTTTCGAGAAAATGAGATGCATATTTTCTATTGGCGCCGGATGCATCGTGGTGGTGAAATCATGCTAGTCTTCGTGCTCAAGTTGGAATACTTGTTGGATAGCACGTCGAAGCAAAGGCGACGGAGTTTCGCGGAAAAGGGCGGCCGGACGACCGGAGAAGCCCGGCCGGACGACTTGGCGGACGGTCCGGTCGGTGGTTCCGATCAAATTCAGAGCATGTTTTGGGTCGTCGTCGGGAATCGACGGACGCACCACGGAAGCTCGGACCGGACGCTCAAAGTTGCGTTTGGTTGTGGGGCCAAGGATTTTGTCCTATGTGACCGGAAGCATGCTTTGTTGGGTGCGACCGACGCTGGACCGACTCGGCCGGGTGAGTCCGGTCGGTGCGGTCCTGGCCGACGCCGCAGAAATGGATTTTTCCTCCCAACGGCTCTTTTTGACTTGGGCCCTATTTATACTTGCTATGGTCGGCCATGGCGGTGGTGTCGAGCACATTTGGGCCTTGGTGGCTTGTGTTGTGGTGCTTGAGAGCCCTCTCACTCACTTGTGATTGATAGAGTTCATCCAAATCAAAGTGAGGAGTGATTCTAGTGCATTCGCGTTGAGAGATCGCATTCGTGGCACTAGGTGATCGTGTTGCAAGCCGGTGTGCTTGTTTCTCTTGGAGGTTGCCACCTCCTAGGCGGCTTGGTGGCAAGAGACTTCGTGAAGCACGCAAGCGGAGATTGTGCGGTGCTCGAAGGAGGATTTGTGAGAGGTTCGAGCTCACCTCGCGGGGATCGCGAAGAGCATCACTACTAGAGCGTGTCATTGAGTTACCACCCTTGTGAGTGGCGTCTTGGAGAGCCTTGCGGTGAGCCGCATGGGGGCCAACTAGTGAAGGCACCGTCTAGTCCAAGAACCATCAAGGTGTTGGTCGACACAACGAGGAGTAGGGGGAAGTTGGCAAGCTTCCCGATACCTCGGTAAAAAAATCACCGGTGTCAACTTGTCTACTCTTTTCGGTGGTTTGCATTCTCCAAATCACAAGCTTTGTATTTACATGCATATATACCTTGTGCTTGTGCTTGTGGAGTAGCTCTTGCAATTACTAGCTTGTGTAGCTTGTTAGTTGCTTTGCTTAGTTTGTGTAGCTAAGTAATTTGAGCCTTTGGGTTAGGCGTGTGTCGCCTTGACCTTAGTGCATCTAGTGAGCTTAGGTTTGGCTTTGTGCTTTTGCTTATTAGAATTGTGTAGGAGCTCACCTTTGTTTGAAGTACTAGTGCATAGGTTTGTGTGACCTTGCAATAGAAACGGTTAGGAGCTCAAGCTAGGCTTATCACCTCATTTGCTTTGTGTAGGACCTTTTGTGAGGTGATTTAGAGTCATAACTAGAGGGGGTGAAGTCTTGGCTAAACGAATAGTTTAAACTCCGCATCATATTTGTTTAGCCGGCGCAATTAGTTTTAGAAAGGACTATTCACCCCCCTCTAGTCCCCATCTCGACCCTTGACCGCCCCCTCCACGCCCACGGCCCTCCCTCTCCTCTGTCACACACGTCTTTGCTGCTCGTCGCCGCCCGGCGAGAGATCAGCCCCCACGTCCTCTCACGAAGCTTCGAAGGTCGACGAACACGTGTCAATTCGGCCCAATCTGAGTCGGAATCGACACTGTCGCTGGTGTGACGCCCGAGAGCCGGCGCCTAGCGGAGAAGGCGGCCGGGGCGGCGTCCACCCCAATCGTCCTCGGGAGGAGCGGCGTTCCGGCAAGCGCCCTTCTTCGCCGACCACGCCCCCGACGAGCGGATCGAGGGTGCCACCATCCTCCTCTTCGACAACAACGGCGGGCTTCTTCTTCCGCGATTGGGAACGCCGTCGGTGCAAAGATGGACACAGAGGGAGATCCGGCCGGGCCGCGTGAGCACGCCCGCCGACCTCCTCACGACTGCCTCCTCGACTTCTCCACCTCGCCGCCCATGTCGCTCCCGATCACGTTCTTTATCTTGATGACTCCATGCTAAGGTGACGATCTTGTCGACGACCTACACCTACACGTCTCCTCCGCCGACCCGCCGATGATCGAGCTGTCCGGGACCCTCCCCGCCTCGGAGTCATGCGTCGTGCATGGGCGGAACGTCCGTCGCCGTCGCGAAGCCTCGACCTTCAAGTTCAGCATCTGCCGGCGGCCTCCACCTCGACTTCTCCTTCGCCGACAAGGACACCCGGTGTCTACAACGATGACAACGACAAGTGCGGTCCTCTCACTTTCTACTTCGGGCTGGGTGGTCACCTCCCCGATCGGTTTGCCCTTCGCCACTACGTGGTGGGTTGGGCGGCACGTGGACGCGCCGCCTCGTCGAACGGTGGGGAGATGTCATGAACGAGTGGGCCAGCCCGAGAGTGACTAATTGGGCCAAACGCGACGGCCGCCCGGCCGAGAGGGGAGGCAGGGGCGCAGCACAGCCTGAGCGACAGGGGGCCGGCCCCTGCCGCCGCGCTCTCCCTCTCCCGTACGACTCGAGTTTGCTTCGCTTTCAAGTTAGGATCATCTTAGGTAATTTTTGGTGTGCAAGGGGCTATCTCATCTATAAGGGAGACCCTTATTAGGAAATAATAAAATAGGAATTGCTTTAAAAAAGGTATTCCGGTGTTATAAGGAAACCTTATAGAGATTGCTTAGATTACAAGTCCCACTAGTCGGGCTATATAAGCAAGAGGCATGTAATATCTAGGGGACAAGCAAGAAAATAAAACATATCTATCGCTTTCGGCTCTTGGCCTCCCCTCCCCCGCTCCCGCCCGCGCGCCCTCGCCCCGACCAAGGCGCCGCCGCCCCTCCCTGGCATGCGCCGACGCCGCCGCCCCCTCCACGCCACGGCTCCTCCCCTCTCCCCGTCACACGTCTTTGGCGCCGTCGCCGCCCGACAAGAGATCGCAGCCCCTACGTCTCTCGAAGCTTTGAAGGTCGGCGAACACGTGTCAATTCCGCCCAATCTAGCCGAATCGACATCGTCCTTGGTGGTGTGACGCCGGCAACCGGCGCCTAGCGGAGAAGCGGCTTGGGCGGGCGTCCATTGATCTTCCTTTTCCGCTCAGAAAGCAAATTCGCTTCCATGTAATCATTTGTCTAAATCCAGTAGTTGGTAGGTCCGCTTCGATAACCGTGGGTTACCGTCGTGTGCATCCGTGTTTGTGTTTGTTTGTTGTTTATGTTTGTTTGAACTTTATTCTCGCTTAATGAAAAACGCAAGAACGATGTGTTCCTCAAAAAAAGCGGCATTGATAGTAGCTTGCCACTACTACAAAATTGGCGATCTATTGGATCAAATCTACGTTACTCTTTGGATTTTGAACCGCGAGAACTATAATATTGCCATTGGTTTGTTAACTCTCGGCGTGGCCTAGCTCGGGCTATCGCACTAGCTACCCGACAATATAAATTTGTGGGGATATATGCGGTGTTGCACGACATCACATTATCGGGTTAGGAGTGTAGGACAACGACACATGCATGCATGTAATGTGGTCTCTTGTGTAGGTTGAAGATGCCTCACGTGTTACTAACCATTGAGGCATCTTCAACCTCAAAATCACATGTCCTAGCTAACTAGTGCATGTCAAAGTTACATATGGGGTAGAATGTGCCTACGCCCGGCGAAGCGGCGCTCACGTGCATGTTTTACATAAGTTTGCAAAAGGGATGCACAAACGGTTGAGAGAGAGGGAAAAGCTCCGAAGTCTCAAGTCCCAAGTCTAAAGTCTCGAAGCCTTGGGCGTGCTCGAATGGCCCGAATGCGAGATGAGTTGTGTCGAAACTTGTTGCCTCCCCTTTTATAGCCCGAAGGGAAGGGCAGATTTCAGTAACCCCTGCCGTGGAGAAGAAAAGAGAAGTAAGAGAAATAGAAAAAAAAAGGATGAGGGGTGGTCTATGTCGCCGTCTTCTCCTCCTCCACTCGAGTCATGGCGTCGCCATGGTACCCCTCCAACGTCCTTTGTTCTCTCGAGTCGATCGGGGCATGGGCGGTGGCATCATGGCGGCCTGAGATAGCATGACGTCGTGCCAGTATTATATTCCTTGTACCGTTCGACTAATTAGAGTATGGTTCTCCTTCCCATTACGGGAACAAGATGATCCATGGGGACGACGGGTTTCGGGGCGTATGCGGGCTAGGCGGCATAGTGGCCATTTAACCTATGCTATACATCATTGGTCGTTGCTTGGAGAGTGGCCCAGTCCACTACTCCATCATTTCAAATTATAATTCATTTGACTTTTTAAACCTCAAGTTGACCACTTCGCCTTATTTAAAAAAATTATGTTTACACTACTCTATCTAAGTTTTTCAGGTTGAGTACCCATTTGGAAACCACACGGTAGACCTAGCTAGCGGGTAGGTTTTTTTCAGTTCGAACTTTCGAATATCCATCTAGGAACCACACAAGTTCGAGTACCCATAACCATTCAATAGTTTAAGTATACCCATAGTGTAATTTACTCTTTATTATATTATATCATCACATAAGCATGCCAGAAATCATATCATGTGTCCTCCCGTGACCTGCATGCACGTTTGGTTGCATTAATTTGGTTGATCTAGGCTCTAGCTAGCTAGAGCCCCGTGACCCGCCCCGTCAGATAGAGATAGTGTGGTGAGGGAGAGCGTCCAGGTAGCCTTTGACGGTGATGTAGCTCATGCCCGGCACTACTACGTAAATCAACATTAGAGGCGGTTTTTAGATGGGCATTAGGGCGGTTTTTCCAACCGCCCTAAACAAGCGCACAACCGCCTTAAACAAAGCCGCACCTAATGTTCGTCGACACATTAGCGGTTGGAAACCGCCCCTAATGCTTCAACATTAGGGGCGGCTCAACATTAGGGGCGGCTCTCATTTTGAGCCGCCCCTAATGTGGATATAGCAGAGGCGAGTTCTACTCATCACAAACCGCCCCTAATGTCTATATCAGAGGCGGTTTATCTAAAACCGCCCCTAGAGTTGAATTTCACAACAAAAAAAATATATAAATAAATAATTCACAAATTCAATTAATAATTGACAATTGTGGCTAATATAATGGGCCATTGCAATTGAAACAATAATAATAAACCAAATAACCAATTATATTATTATAATGACCATACAAAGGTGCATGCTCCAAAATACAAGTTTTATACTGAAGTACAACAAAACATGAAAAGAAAATGATCTAGCCAACTAAACAAATTCTAAAATCTAGCTCCAAGTTATAGCCGTATGGAGTCTTCAAAACCCTTATAAGCAGCGACATTGATGCATACTATTTCTTCCTCAGTGGCAACTGCATATAGATTGAAAAAATCAATGGAGGAACCCATCAGCTAGTCAATATATGTTCCTGCAATTAAGGAAAAGTATATTTTTAGACAGCAAGAAAAGAACTAGTATTCTAAGAAAATTGACTTTAATTGATCAAAGTGGGGATAACTCAGTACCTTTCATCTCCGGTAACATCCTGTGCTACAAGCATGCCTACATGCATATGGAGAATTAATATGCCAACAGTAGTTCAGTGGTGCATGAGATTGAATCTGCAAGCACAAAAATAGAACTGGCATCACAAAAACACAAGTTGCTTCGGCAATCCAGTTCCAGTATAGTACAAATATATGAATTCTTTTTTATCCTATGATATAGCATCTACCTAAAATGATTAAGAAGAGTTGCCTAGCAGTAACCATGCCTAGCAATCACTCTTTATCAGCTACCAAGCTGCAAGGAATTTGAAGCAGTTAGTTGCTAAATAGCAATTGCAGCTCCAAACAATGAGGTACTCTGAACTGAATATGTGAACTATTTTAGACAGAAAGAACTAAAAACTACAAAGCTGATATGAGAATAATAGTTATGCAACTCACACATTTTTGTTACTATCCACCACGTCTGGTCCGTTACAAGAATATGTGCAAAAAAGAGGGGGGCAAGGCAATATGTTCTAGTCATCAACATATATAGGCAAGTTTATTATTATACACACCATGTTGTAGACTACTAATTTCCCTAAGCACGGAAGCACCACAATTTTCAACGAAGCAGCATACTATCTCAGCCTAATACACAAATTAGAGAGAAGCCAGCATCAGTTTTGCACACATGCTGTTGTCTAAATAATATATGGTCAGATTTTACATTAAGGAATTAACAAGTCCATCCTTCTTTTAACAGAAGTTGGCAGTTTGAGTAATCGTGGCAAAATAGTGCAGATTTCTCATGTAGCAGTACTACCCATCTAAATTACATATATGTACAGCTCCTGGCCCTGCACCTGCACAATCTTTAGCTGCAAATTTTGATACCCCGAAATGTGATAGATGGAAACTGCAGAGATCCATATGACAGACATATATATCAATCGCTAACCAATGGACCATTCGGAGTTCAGATGGAAGGGAAGGAGTCAATGCGTCATGCAGAACACAACTGGATGTTGGGGTTGTACCTTTCTTGGCCGACAGTGTCCTAGATCTCGGCATTGGCGACCTCGTCGTTGCAGTGGATGCGAGTGGCAATCTCAACAATTTCCAACAGCGCTTGGAGGAGATCTGCCACCTCCCTAGCCTCCGTAGATGGATCCACCCCTTCCTTCACCCGTCCTGCGAGCCAGAGCAATTATGCCAACTGTGGGACATAGAGATACGAAGAAGAGAAGACATCTTCAATACCTGTGGTGGGGGCTGTTGCCGGCGATAGCGGTGGAGACGGATGAAGGAGACCGCTGCCGCCACCGCCACGAGCATCATCCTGTCACCATGGATGGGAGGGGCGGGTATTGGATTGGTGAGCCCTCGCGCGCCCTTGCCGAGCTCGGCAACCATCGCCAGGATGCGTCGCGGAGTGGAAGACTGGATGCGGCGTGGGGGCGCTGAGGATTGGGAAGGGCACGGAGGGAGGCGCAGAGTAGGGTTTGGTGGATTTTATTGGACCTCAGAAGAATATCAGCCGTCCATGCTCCGATCCGACGACCAAAAGATCATGGGCCGAACAAGCCTGGTAATATTGGGCTACATTGTTGTGGGCTGAACAACTATAAATAAATATAAATATATTTCATTATTTGAAACATATAGTATAGGTTTGGGCTAGTAAATAAATTATTTCAAATGAAAAGGTCAACAACGAAGTTGTAGAAATATACAGTAATTATAATTACAAATTTTTATTATTTGGATGAAATTATTGTGTTTTCAAAGTGTAATTCACCATATTTGGTCTTAAACGACACGTAGAAAAAAAATACGGTAATTTCAAAAATGACTAAAAAAACCTAGGATTTTGCGTGGGGCCATATTTTGGGTGTAAATGACCACAAAAAATTTGAGGAAGTTTGGACATAGGCGGAGCGGGCGTGCTTCATAGTGGTATATGATTAACCTTTCACCGAACCCTATCCTTACACTTAGGTTTCTCATGGTTGTGTGGCCTGTGCGCTTTGCAGTGTGCTATCGGCCTCAAACTTTTTCTGAGGCATCTACATGGCATGTGTGAAGGCACCGCCAAGTTTAAGAATTTTCTGGAATTGTTTGGTAATTTTCTCTGATTATTTTAATTACCGCGCGACTTCTTCTAGTGTTTACTAACACTTTCTTAAAAGCCAAAATGACCCATATAACTAATGTTGATCTCGATGAGCTCTAACACGTTTGTATTCAAAGTTTTTCGATTTAAGGTCATTTAGTGCTTCGTTTCACCTCGTTTGACCAAGTTTGACTTTTCCAATTCAAACTAAAGACGCCTTTTGGAGCCCTAGATCTCCTCTTTTTTTAAAAGTCACAAACACCAACTTTGTGTAGCTCCTCAAGATCTACACTCTATATATACAACTTTTTGTATTCAAAGTTTTTCGATTTGAGGTCATTTTGTACTTCGTTTGACCAAGTTTGACCAAAACACATTAGGGGTGGCTCTATATATAACCGCCCCGATTTGAGGTTACATTAGGGGTGGCTCTATATATAACCGCCCACGATTTGAGGTTACATTAGGGGTGGCTGAAATATAACCGCCCCTAATGTGTCGTAACGATAGGGGTGGCCAGAACATGAGCGCCCTAATGTGCCAACGAGTAGGGCGGTTTGTTACGAGCCGCCCTAATGTGCCAACATTAGGGGCGGTTTGCTTCTACCCCGGATTTTTCGCATACATTAGGGGGCGGCTCAAATTATGAGCCGCCCCTAATGTTCAAGTCAGGCGCTCTCTTAGTGCCCTTTTGTAGTAGTGCGGGTACAGCTGCGTTGCATCCACATCCTCCTCATCCTCTGACGTCTTCTTCTTGTTCGTCGGGATCGGCCCCGGCCGGCGGCGATGAACGTCGCGTGCACGATCGCCAGCTGAAAGTTGAGTGGGAACGGGGACTCTGCAACCACGTACAATGCATAGTCGTCTTCAGTGACGGTTGGATGGAGAAGCTACGTAGCTCTATTGTTTCTGTAGCAGTAATAATATAACGATATGTTTACCTTGTACTTTGTTGACTAGCTCTTGTTCATCAACATAGTGCCTGTGGAGGGGCTTGCCGATTTTGTCCTCCCACAGAGAGGCGAGTTGGTCGAGGGAGCATAGATTGGTTGGAGGGCACACGTGTAGTATCTTGTTCAGTGTGCGGGGTCCTGCGCGGCTTTGATAGCCACCCTGCTCATATTTTGCTCATTCACGAACAACGCTGAATTCGATCATGCAGGGCAGGACGACGATGTATCATTATATATTTGTTAGTTATGTATCTATATCTATATTCATTCATATGCATATAATACCTTGTACTTGTCCATCGCCGAAGATGGTGACGGTGGTGTCCGGAGGACCGTCTGCCTGAGGGTCCCCAGCCCTTGGCAGCAGGAAGCCCTGAGCCCAGTAGCCGCAGATGATGGTGTGTGGAATCCCTGCAGCCTTGAGAGCATGGCGGACTCGGACTTTGGCCCCGAGGATGCTCCTCGCCGGCTCCAGCATGTGCTCCGCCGCATGCCCCACGTCGCAGCCGTATTCAGAAGGCAAGAACCGCTGCGAAATGCATGCGATCGAAAAATAAATGAATATTGAATTAGCTAGATGATCGATGATGACTCCGTACGTACCTTAACATTGCCTGCTTGTTTTATGGCGGCGACAATCCTGAGCTGGCTCTCCACCTCCTCCGCTGAGCTGTGGCCGACGGCGGAGATGACCACGTCGCCGGCCAGCTTGATGGCCGCCACCAACGCCTCGGCATCGTTCATGTCCCCCTGCATGCACGTCTTTCGCACATGAGAAAGGACATGATGAGTGAGAGCTGATGAGCTAACACGCGCACGTACGTAGATAAGGCTTGCCCCTCTGCTCTTGAACGCCTCCAGGAGGCTGGCCTTGGCGGGATCCTCGGTGGCCGCCCGGGCGGGGCGAGCAGCAGGGCCGTGGGGTGGCCGGCGTCGAGGCTCGCCGTCACCAGGTAGCGGCCGATCATCCCCGTACCACCGATCACCAGAATCCTGGTAGTGCTCATCAGCGGCGCCATGTCTCTCTCTTTGCGGGCATAATTGGTTGGTTCTAAGGACCAAACGGCGACGGAGGGGGTGAATGGGAGCCTCGATTTTCCTTTTCAATTTCGGGTCATCGGCTCAACCCCAACCTCAAAAGCAAACTCAAACGGGAGACGAGTAACACACAAGCTAACTGGTAGCAAGGTGTCACGAGCAAAGAGAACACCGAGATGTCCACGACCCAAATGATTGGGTGGATGTTCCCTAGGAACACAGCGGGACACCTCAACTATCGCACACTATCAGCGAGAAAGAATTCCGAACCAAATGATAGAAAATGAGATGCTCGGCTCCTATGGAGAAGAAGCGAGTTCCCGAATCTAAAATACCCGAGTCAACTTGTGACAGGAGCACTCAGATAAAATTCACGGTTCCCTAGAAATTCATTGCAAAAACCGGATCTTAAATCAAAGCTCAAATGCGCAAATTACGAACAAAACAACACACCTTTTCTTAGCTGCGAGAACTGGACACAGAGACGAACGCAGACGCAGCAAAGCAGCTCAAACAGAGGTACTGCACTCTGCCTAGCTGAACTCACGATTCAGACACACAGCAAGGTGCTCCAAAATAAATGCTCCAAAGATTAGCTTATGATTGCTAGGAGATGTAATTCACGGATGCAATGAAATGGAATTAAGTGAAGTGCAACTCTAGCTGAACAAAGCTAACTTGCTTGAGAGAATAAGTTACAGGAGCTACTACTCAAAAGGATTCCTGCAGAAATGAAGAACAAGCACAGTACAGCTAGCAGTAAACATTGCATACCGAGATTACTACTCTAAGAAAATGTGATAAATTAATGCTCTAAAGATTACCTCATGATTGCTAGAAGTAATTCACGTATGCAATGCAAAGGAATAAAGAAAATGCATACTGAACTTGACTTATTCAATTCCCGATCAAACAAAAAAATGCGCACTAGCACTTGAAAGACTTATGAGTCATTTCATCGAACACCTTCTGAGCACAGAAACAAAACGCACTAGCACTTGTCTACTAATGCAGCTCGAAGCACAAGAATCACTCGATCTGAGAAAACGATTTGCTCGAAGGCAAACTCCACAGCACAAAAAATCAATTGAGTGGCACGAATCACAGAAGAGAAAATCGACCTTTATTTGCTAGTGGACTTGGTGCCGTGGAGAGCCGAGCTGCTGTGCTCGTGCGTGTCCCTGGGGCCGGCAACCTGGACTGCTGCCTCCTTGCTTGTGCACTAGCGGACGATGAAGATCGATCAGGGACAGCTTCGCTGCGCTCGCGCGTGGGCAGGGAAATCTGCTGGCGTGGCTGCTTGCTTGGTGAAGCTTCTGCTCGCCCTTGGCCGAGCGTGCGTGAGCACCAAGGAGCAGCAGGCCTGGTGCCCGTGGCCTGCCGGCCGAGCGCCAGCTCGTGCTCGTGCGTCGAGTCCTGGCCGGCCGCTGCTGCTCGTTGCCTGCACAAGAACAGAAAACCACCAAAACAAACGGGATCCAAAAATTCCAGAGAAAAATCACAGCACAAAGAAAAGTAATTTGATCCAAAACGCCCGGAGACGACGGGGAGATTTGGGGCTCCCCTTCCCTAACGAAAATCACCACAAAGTGTCACCAATTTGGTGTTCTTGGACCTCTAAACAAGAACCCTAAAATGGGGAAAATAAAAACGAAAATGGAAGAAAGAAAGGGGAGGATGGCTGCCATCCTCTATATATGGTCCTTATTTTTTTATCCCTATTTTGCCCTTCTTCGATACATATGAGCCAAACCATTAACCCTAGGGCTATTTTGGTCGACTCCGGGTAATTTTGATCCGACGGCCACCGCTCCTCATCGGTAGCCTTGCATCCACGCAACCTCCCCGATGCCGCCACGTGCCGTCCCTTCCGTCCCACCGGAACGTCTCGGGTTTTGAGGCCCAAACCCGCGAAACCCGCACCCGTGGTTTTGAAGCCCAAACCACGAAACCCGCGCCGATGGTTTTGAGGACAAACCACCAAACCTCCTCGACACGTGTCATCGCCGTCTTGACCGCCCCAAGTCGCCAAGTCATCCGAGCTCCCCGCCCGCAGACGCCACGCTTCGCCGTCTTGACCCGATCGACACGGTCCCGCCCGTCCTCTTGCATTCGTCGATGTCCGGATGTCGACCACCATGGCTAGCCACCCGGCGATCCGGTCCCCGGCCCAAGCCTCACGTCCGTCCTTCACCTCCGGCGGTCCGTCGGTCCCGGCACGTCCTCCTTGGCCCCTTCACCTCGCCCGTCGGCTACCATCTCGACGAGCTCCACGCTTTGTACAACACGAACCAAGAGATCGTCTTCGACACACTCTACGTGTGCCGGTGAACATAGTCGAAGCATAAAGAATAAAGGAAAATAGAAGTAAAGTGTTGACCGTTGACAATCACTCAATCACAAAACTAAACACATGTGGCCTAAATCAACCATGTGTTCGCAGGTTCAACTCAGCAATAATATCTATTTATATAGAGAAACTTGTTTGCAGCTAGCTAGGTACTAGTTAACGCTGCAACTGCAAGTAATTTCAGTCTATGCCGCGCCGCTTGGTTGAGCAATACCAGTGGTACTGGACACCGACGTTTCTGTGTTGAATTTTTCTTTTCACGCTAGCTCACCTACGCTTCTGTTTCCTTGTTATTATATAAGGTCAGTTTCAATAAGGGTTTCATACACGTTTAATGCACATTATATAGGGCACCACATTAGTAAAATGTCACTTTTAGTTTTACATGAAACGTTGATGAGAGAGAAGGAAAAAGTTTCCATCTTGGTGAAACTCTCTTGGCATGAGTTATGAAATTAAATAGCATGAGTTATGAAATTAAATAGCTATATAGCTAGATACTAGTTAACGCTGCAACTGCAAGCGGCATTATATACAGAGTACTTGGATACAAAGCTCCTCCCAGCGGTCGCAGCAGCTTCGTTGAGCAATACGTATACGGTATTGGACACTGACGTTCCTGTGTTGAATTTTCTTTCATGGACCATGTTCCGCTAGCTCACCGTTCTGTTTCCTTACTACTCTTTCGGTCCTAAAAAGAGTTTTTTTTTTTTTATCTTTAGAAATCGTGTTTGACCGTTTCATCTTATTTAAAAAATTTTATGTTAATTATAAAATCAATAAAATAGTATTAAAGTATCTTTAATGATAAATAAGTTATAATAAAATAAATAATATTTACAAATTTTTTTAAATAAGACGGATGATCAAACATAATGTATGAAAAACCTAAAACGATATTTTTTTAGAACGGAGGGAGTATTATGATGATGATGAGAAAGGTCATGAATTACATTAAATTGCTTGCATGTGTAACTTGCAGAGGCAAGGGACTTTTGTAATAATTCTTTTTTATTTGGTACAACTTAGACACACACATCCAACACACTTCACACTCACCCCACATGTTTTACACATGCGTGCGCACCATACACACACGTAAAGAAAACATTGGGAAGTCTCTGATGCCTCTAGTGCGCGGAAAACGTGTAGTACCATCGAACGCGCACGCTTGCATGTACCTTGCAAATTTTGAGAAAAAAAATCTAGAATAAAGGTGTGACACTCGTAGGCCAATTTTCACTACTTTTGTAACAAATTTTGGTTTTGTTTCCTTGTAAGATAAGGATGGACCATGCATGTCCCCGTCACGGTTTTTGTTTCCATGTATAAGGACACATACATGCATATGTGTGGACTTGTGTAGCCAAGAACAAGCATGGACTGGCAAGGTGCCTAGATCTTGTTCCACTTTCAATAGCATCCTATATATAGTTCTGTTGTTGTAGAATCCTCTGTTCGCCGATCGTGGTCATGGAGCATCCACGCACACCAGACCACAACAAGTTCCATATATATTTTTCTTTCACTGCAATTGCAGCTCCGTTCGTTTCAAATAAATATAACACGGTAAATATAATGCAAGTGCCACTCTATTACGAAGCGACAGCCACTCTACGAACGATATTCCATGTTTTCCACGTGCTCCGCCGGCTGGGTAATGAAACGTATGGTCTCAAAGCATGAAGCTTTTACTTTATTCAACAAGCAGCTAGATTTCCTCCGATTAGCGGCATACAATATAGTATTCATCGTCAACTTGTTCACATGCAGCAAAGACATAAATCATAAATGGAATCTCTCATGCTCATATTCCACCATCGCAACAGGACAACAACAAACAACAAAATGTTGATCCACGATAAATGAAATAAAACATTGTGCAAGGGATCAGAATCAAGCCAAAGGCTTACGCCGCTCGCGTCGCTCCTCAGGGGCAGACTAGGTCGGAACTTCAGAAGCGCCGCCGCCGCGCTCTAATGCTAGGAATTTGTTCTGGTTGGTTGTTTATTTGTGGATAGGCCACAACCTCGCGATAGTGTTGAGGCCGTTGTATGAATGGGTTTTAGTCCGAGTTTTCTAAAATTAACTGGGCAAGGATTGGCTTAACCGTTTTCCCCCAAAACGAGGCTGTTGATTCATATCAATATACATATTCAGGGGGGCAGGCGGATCTCCAAGTGGGGCCACTAGGGCTTTGGCCCTACCGTGGACCAAAATCTTTGTGTACCCATCTTCGATTTTTTGGTCTAATCTTGTCGTCACCATATGGACTCGATTATTCTCTCTCATCTCTTGCTTTAGGTGCTCGCCTGTAGTGCGTTGCACCCTCCCTGGTTCAGGGGTTCCTTCACGTTCCCAATCCCAACTCGTAGTGTCCTTCAGGGCACCGTGGTCGGCTTTCTATTTGTTGTTTCCTAGTCGACGCGCTCTTTGCGGCAAGCATTGAGCTAGGTCTAAAAGCACATGCGGCTACTGCATTACTTTTTCGCGAATGGCATTGCAATCTGAAATTGCTCCTAGATTTAAAAGGGCGTACTAAATATGAAGATGCATATGAATTGGCGTTAGAACCAAGTATGACATGTGGGCTAACTACTAACGGTGTTAACCGACTTGTTATGCACCTATCTTATCCCTCCAACCAAACGCGAAAATAGAACCATTCTATCCTTCCAACCAAACACAAGAATATAGTCATTCCATTCTACAACTAGGGATGGAACGATTCGTTATTGCACGCTCTCCAATCAAATGCACCCTAGATGGTCGAGCACGAGCGGATTTTTTTTTTTATCCATTTTCATATTTCCATCTACTATGTTGTGGATTTAAGTTAGAAATTAAGATATTCATCTCAACCTATGTATTTTATAAGCTACTTTTTATCATCTATCTATTGGTATTAGACCTGGTGTGTATAACATCTTGATTTTGCGTTAGACGGTATGTATCCATGCTTTTGATAGTGGCCCGAGGTCAAAATTGGTGTGAGCTCCGCCACTGCAGGTGGGGAACGCCTCCCCACGGTGGCACTTCAAAAAAAAAAACATTGTGCAATTTGTCCTCATTTTTTAAACATTTTTGGGCACAAAAATATGTACGTACACCCTACTAGCTAGGTAGAGTATATACATTTGTCTCATCTTAAATTCCAACAAGAGTTGTCCAAGTATATACGGTCAACCTTGTGGGAACGTATGTGACTAACGTCAATACAAAAAGCAATACATATTTCTAGTTTTTACAGTAATAATCTATATCTATATCTATATCTATACCTAATAGTAAAACACGAAAATTTTATACCTAACAGTAAAAACACGAAAATTTTATACCTAATAGTAAAACACGAAAATTTCTGTCAATCTGCCCAACTTTCCGTCCGCCCGTCCTGCCTGCCTGCCTCCGCTTGTACGCCCAGCCAGCCCCGGCAGTCCGTCTCAGGTACGAAGAACAAATAAAAATCCAATTCCAAATCGGCTACCTCGGCAAAACTCCAAGTCTCGGCAAAACTAACAACCCAGAAACTCCTTAGTCCGGCTACCTCGGCTGGCCATGCCAGAGCCGCTGCACGACGCCGCTTCGCCCGCGCCTAACCCACCGCTATCCAGCGGCACAGCCCAGCCTCGCCAAGCTCAACGCCACAGCCCTGCCTTGCCGCTGCCACGCCGCGCCCTCCAGCCATCCGCCCGCACACCTGCTGCAGCCGCCGCCGTCCGCGCCACCAGAGCGCAGCGCTGCACCACCGGGGCTGTGGCCATCAGCTGTCGTCGCCATGCCATCTCTCTTCCCCCTTCTTTCTTCTCTCTCTCTCTCTCCCTCTGTCCTCCCCCTTTTCTCTGAATTGTTGTGGATGGGGATGAATGAGGCCAGCGGACAAGGGCATCCAAGGCCACGAACCAATGGACACACGCCACACCCAGCTGTGGGCCCATCCTGTCGTAGACTGTACTCCCTTCTACCTGAACGTGGTGACGTGAATGGAGAGAGTAGAGCAACCGGATCAGATCGGCTCACAAGTGCATATGGGCACATGAGTGCCGGCCAGCCTGGACCCACACGTTAGCCTCATATAGAAATTGCTAGGCATACAAGTTTTAAAAGGTAAGTAAATAAACACACAAAAATTCTAGAAAATTCCTAAATAAACTAATTAGAAATTTTCCACTCATGTTAATTAAATAAAAATTGTATGAAAAACACCCAACAACGTCATACAAAATATCGCGTCAAACTTCATAAACGAGACTAAATCTCGTGGCCCTTAAAGTTATTTGATGGTAATGACATATTTTTGTTCATTACCAACGCAAGCAACGACGGGCATCGTTCTGGTTTTCCTTCGGACGCAACAAAAAAACAGGGATGAAAAAGAAATTCCTGCCTCAAATCAAATCGGACTCTTACAACTATTGAAATCTAATTCAACCAATCAAATCCAAGTCCAAATCAAACACGAACCAATAATTTTTTTTAAGGCAGCAAAAGAATATGAGAGATCAAGAGGTGATACAAGATATAAAAAAGGCAAAAATAGAATAAAGGGAATATAAAAGAGTAAAAAAAAGGAGAAGGATAGTTGGGCCATTTAAAAAAATTTATCTAACAACAACAAATATTCTACCAATAGTTTGATGAAAATAACTTCACCTCAACTATACAAGTTATAGTTGAAGTTGTTTTGCAATATCGCCCTACCAAACAGTCCTTAGTTCATGGTCTCAAAATTCACGTTCCGGATAAATGAAGTATATTGGCCTAAAGATATTCTTGTTTTTTTTTTCTCCCGTGCAACGCACGGGCATTTTTGCTAGTATATAAAATATGGCAGAAAAGAGGTTTCTTGATTATTATACTTGAAAAACTTTTTCATGAGAAAATCGTGCACTCAAAATTTTCACAAGGAACACACACACAAAAAAAAAAAACAAGATTATCAAGGTCAAGAAATAACCCGCAGGAACAAACTAATCAAGACTCGCGCACAGTGGCAATCATCTCATCCTGTATAGCAAAAAAATATGAAATAATAGTTGAACTGGAAACATATTTGTTATCATGAGTATCAAGAATTCAAAAGAAACATATATGGAACTTTCACCAATAGCTTACTTGGAAATCCTTTAGCATTTTTACTAGTGTTGTATCCCGAGTACTAAACGACGTCTAGAATTGCAAGTCCTTGGTGGGACCTTGAGTTGAGCGGCTCATGCTCATCAAAAACTTACAGGCAGGTTCCCTTAGCTTGGTGGAACCCAAGGCAAGGGTTTATTAGTTGAAAAATTCGATATATATCCACCATGAACCGCCTCCTGTAATAATCCGATCTGTAAGATGAAGAGGAATGAAGCTATGAAGGCATCAAACAACAAGGATTGTTCAAAGGCAGGCAGGCAGGCAGGCGTACTCAATCAAGGGAATAATAACCATGCAGATTAAGGGATAGTACAAGATATAGCGAACAAAGTGAAGCTAGTAGTTCTTTTTCTTTTATTTTCTTTTAAAAAGTGAAGCTAGTAGTGGAGAACTGGAGATAGGTGTAAGCGTTTGGTTCAAGCATGGATAGCCCATGCATAGCAATACATACAGTGAAGTGAAGATGTGACAAAAACGGATCGAGTAGCAATAGCAGGAATGATGAGTACTGTAGATGGTTAGCATCATACCTGGTTCTGTCAGAGCTCCTCCTCCACGGGGCCAGGACCAGGGCGTGCAAGGAAGAAGGCGCAGAAGCCCACGAGGACGGTGAAGGTCCCCATGGCCCAGACGAGCAGCTGTGCCCAGCGCGGCACGATGGCGGCCACCTTGTAGGAGAACATCATTGTGAGGAGCGTGGACAGGCCCCACACGCCGAGCTTCAGGCGCTGGTCTTGGTCCCTGCGGCGGCGACGGCGCTCCACCTCCAGCAGGTGGAGGCAGCGGAAGAGGAAGACGAGGGACACGTAGGCGATGATGACGAAGGCGACGGCGTAGGAGTCGTCCCCGTCCCAGGAGCGGTAGACGGCCAGCCCGCAGTTGAAGGTGAGGAAGCCAAAACCCAGTGATGGCATCCATCCCGGGCGACCGTCGCGGTCCATCGCCGGCGACGGCGGCTTCTATCTCAGCCCGATTGGATGCTCTGTTTTGTCCTTGTTGTGCCTCCGCGGGCGTGGAGAAATGTGTTCTTGTTAACTTACGATTACTGCTACCGCTCCTACACGAAACTAGGACAAGAAGACATGTGGACCTGAACAATCTGCCTGAGAATGGAATCACAGTCGGTTCTCACTGACGAAGATGCATTGGTACGATGTACGCTGCAGCTAGCTTATGTTTGCTTGACTTGACTTGCTCGGTGCCCGCCTACCCCCCCGAACCCCACTCGCACTCCTCACTCTATTGGGAGAGGTGTAGTGCATCACTGAAATCCCGCACATCATATATTGACTGACTTACATCCGGGTAGTAACAAATTAAGCAAGACAACGCAACAGGCATTGACTTGACTACCTTTTTCATTGAAAACCCAGTGTGTGAGGTGCTCAAACATTAATGCACATAGATGCAAACCGTTGTATATAACCAGTCCTTTCACAACAAAAACTGGTATCTTTTCGGGGTTTAACCCTACTTTTTATTAGCAATCAACACTTTCAAAGACGACTCCTCCCAGAACGATCACACGACTTGCTAAGGATCCACCCATCAGCTTCTTCGCATGCTGCAAAGACATAAATGTACACAAAATAACTGAGACTGATGCAGTCATGCCCATCAAGTATCCTGCAACAGGACAACAAATTCCTTAAAAAGTAATTCATCTTGCCATCCATGGTTCACTGTACCAGAGAGAAGGTAAACGTAAACATATGTAGCATACCATGAGAGAAAAGATGAAGTTGTTATGCAGGTACATTATGCACAAGGAACTGGAAAGAAGTGGAACAAATATGCCCAGCTACTACATATTGCTCTTTTCAATCAAATTCCTCGAGGATTGTGCTATACAGATCACTGCAGAAAAAAAAAAAAAAAATACAATGGATGGAATATGCTGCGGGTGCAAGCTGTTTACTTAAATTGTTCGGATCCAGACATAAAACCAAAATGCAGACCATTTGTGTCTTAATAAAAACAGGGGCGGAATGGGGATTGCTTATACTTGAGCAAACTTTGCTGAACAATCATCATACTCCTATACACTAAAAGTACTCCTAAGAACCTATACGTGTTTGAGACCAACACTTGGTTTCGCATTAACTAGATTACTAGAAGAAAAATAATGGAGTGGGCAATCAAATCGAGATGCTCCACTGTTTCATACTGAAGTAAAACCCAGACAATCATCAAAGAGTCGAGCTAGAAACAGAACTTAGTATCTACATATCCCTTCGCCACCTTGCCAGAAAGCCTTTGGAATGCCAAATCCTTCATATCCCAGTTACCCAAAGAAACAGAACTAAGCACATCCAATTAAAAGGTTCTAGAAACAGGAAACAGATTTCAAACCCAAGAGAAGGCAGTTCCTTTTTTCTTCTTTTTATAATCAATTTTGTATGGAAATATATGTGACATATAAGATAAGCTTGGCGTGTCTTAATTTTCTCTCTTTTGCCTCTCCCATGCCTGAGTATTTTAAGATTCCCCAATCTGCATCTTACTCTACATCATGCCAATGCAGGTGCCTTCCTGTCTCTCAAATCAGATGGAGCTAGCAACACTAAAGAGTAAAGAGTTATTTCATTTGTTCCAGAAACCAGATATTGGGCAACAAAGGAACTCAGAATCAGTTTGGTTTTGATGTTCCTTATACTCTCATTTTCCCCACCAAGTAATTTCACCATGACTACCTAAGAAAAGAGATGCTGCAGTAGACATGCACTTTCTGATTGAGAAATCCCAACCACCTGATTTAATTTACCCTACAAGAATAATCTGGTTGTTTCACATGCAACTGATGGTTACCATGCATCCATCATCGTGTTCTTGTTCATCCACAAGATTCCCCTCTTGGCACACAATAAGGTCAGTCAACAATTCAAAAATCTCCAACCTAACAATTGCTCGGACCAGTCAATACTAACTGCATGCAGATGTAGTCGATTCAATCATGCCAAGCAAGAGCAGGCAAGAACACAAAATTAAGCCTTTGGTGTTGTATAGATTTGTAAAATGTATGCGTTACGTTACATGGAGCATATCCTTTATTTTGGATATTTGGGATGTAAGTTTGAATATTATTTTTCGCGTTATAAGCTTGGTCCCTCTTTACATGTCTCATATCCAATCTTTCAGTATTTCCAGACTCCCTTATCCTTCATCTTACTCTACAGCATGTCAACGTAGGTCCCTTCCAGTCTCTTGGATCAGAGGATCTTGCTTGCAACACTAATAGTATTGCCTTTGTTCAAGAAAGCAAATACAACACAGCAAATGAGCTAACAATTCTATCGATTTGGTTTCTTATGCTTCAAACACTCCACTTTCTCCACCATGTGATTATTTTTTTACCATGTCCAGATTTGCTACAGTACAGGCTCCTGAATATCATTCTGAAATCACAATCTACAAACTGTAACTACAGCAAATACTCATCCATATGGTTACCATTAAGAAGTCCCAATCCAAAACAAAGAAGAAGTAGCTTGGCAATTTCACAAGCAAGGAAGGGTTAACTACCGTGCTTCCATTTAGTTGTTCTTGTTCATCTAAAAGACTTTTCTCATAGGTCCCAATCTAGCCAATCATGCCAAGAAATAGCAAACAAGAGCACAACATTAAGTCTTTGCATCCCAACTTTTTGTGCCTTGTACACCATGTGATTGTACCGTGAATGTCTCAGGCTGGCTACCGCACAGGCTTGTTCTAGTTTGTACTGGAAAATCCCAATTGCATCATCTAAATTCTACATGTTGTTTTTCATCGAAAAGATTCCCCTCTTGGCCTTGGGACCCAATCAAGTCAGTCAACAATTACTGAATACCCAGCCTAATAATTGTCGGACCAGTGAGTACTGGCTGTATGCAGATCTAGTCAAGCCAATAAAGCCATGAGAATTGCAGACAAGAAGACAGGTCTTTGGTCTAAGTCAAGACAGCAGATGCAGAGTATTTGTTGTGATGTCTGAACAGATCTAAGTCAAGTCGCAGAATATTTGTTGTGATGTCTGAACATTTCTAAGTCAAGTCAGCAAAGATGGAGTCATTGTTTAACAACAGATCTAACAAAGTGAAAGTCCAGTGAGTAGATTCTTCACCGAGTAACATAACATAGTGGAAGACAACCCGTAAGAGCAAGCCAATCAAGATGGCAGTAGTGCTTTGTACTATACATAACTTAAAACAATTAGACAAACAACCTAAAGACATACTCCCTCCGTCCTAAAATATAAGGGATTTTGAGTTATCCTAAGTTTGATAGGTGATCTGAGAGCTCGTTCTTTTTAACAGGATTTCAAGTTGGAAAATAGGTGATGCAAAAATCATAAAGCCCGATATCTTTTTTTTTTTATCTATGTATATCTCTAAGTTCCAGTATTTAGAGACTCCCCCGTTGTTCATCTTACTCTGCAGCATGTCATCATAGGTTCCTCCCGGTCACTCAAACTGGATGGCCTAGCCTAGTAGTTTGCAACAGTAATGATATTCCGTTTGTCCGATCCAGATACAGCGCATCAAAGAAACTAGGTAGAAGTATCCCCATACCAACTAGTATGTGGTATTACCGAGCCAGTCTCAAACTTGGTACGGCCTAGGCTTCTTCTAATCAATCACTGGGAAATTTCTTGTAAGTACAATTAGGAAATCCCAACCGTGTTGTTACATGCAAGGGCTGGTTCAGCTTTTGTTGTTGATCCAAAAGATTCCCGACTTGGGAGCATGCAAGACCCGATCAAGTCAAGTCAGTCAACGATTCCAACAACCGGATCCTAGTAATTGCGGGGAACCTGTCCATGGTGGTTCGCATGGAGTGGAGATCTAGTCAAGTCAATGATGGTAATAGCGTCATGCCAAGAGATAGCAAACAAGAACACAAGACTGTGGTCTAAGTCAAGCCGGCAGATGCACGCACAAGGATGTCTGAACAGATCCAAGTCAAGTCAGCGAGGATGGAATGGAAGCCGCATGGAAATCACTAGTAGAAGAGTATATATAATAGGATAAGTAGGGGGTACCTTGTGAGACGAAGGAAGGGAGGAATCGGTCGGTCATGGCTCCTCCGGGCGGGCGACGAAGAAGGCGTAGAATCCAGCGACGATGGTGAGGATCCCCAGGGCCCAGACGAGGAGCTGTGCCAAAGGCGGCATCATGGCGGCGACCTTGTACGAGAACATGAGCGTGAGGAGCGTGGAGAGTCCCCAGACGGCGAGCTTGAGTCGCTGGTCCTGCGGCGCTCCAGCAGGTGGAGGCAGCGGAAGAGGAGGACGAGCGCGGCGTAGGCGGCGAGGACGAAGCCGACGGCGTAGGGGTCGTCCCAGGAGCGGTAGACGGCCATCCCGCAGTTGAAGCTGAGGAACGCGAAGCCCATCGACGGCAGCCACCCCGGGCGGCCGTCGCGGTCCATGGCGGCGCTCCGCCTGGTGCAGGCGCAGATCTACGGCCGCCGCCCCGATCGATTCGGACGGGATGCCTTGGAATTCTCCGATGCGCAGCGGAAGTGGGTGGGCCCCACACGCATTCGCGACTTTGCAAAGCATCGTGCGTGCCTCGCAGTCGCAGGACGACACACGTGACTGACCAGTGGGCTCTCCAGGGCACTAGTGCCTACAGTGGCTGCTGCTCGCTGCTCCTCTTCACGCTCATGCTCTCGTGCAAGATCGCCGCCATCCTCATGCCAGCGTCGTCTCAAGGCCATGGTGATCCTCACCATCCGCAGGATTGCACGCCTTCTTCTTTGCCCGTCCGGAAACACAGAGACGATCTACGCTTGATTTTGCTTCATGGTCCAAGGTCCACGCGCCGAGATGGTATGCCATTCGTCACTTCTTATCCCTATTGCTTGCTCATTGCTTAGCATTTTTGGTAACTTTGCCTTAGTTGACTTTAATTTCTTGACGGGCAATAGGTATGCCATTCGTCACGTCTTGACCGCTTCTCTGCTGCTTGGTGCAATTTATTTTCCATGTCTTAGCACGCTCCTTGTATTTCTACTAAATTCTTGTTGGCCACTGGCCGTGTACTGTTACTTTCGGTGCCCGTCACCGTCCACTACCGGCTTGCCGGAATCAATGGAAAATCTTGCTTCAAAAAAATTTCTTGACTAAATAAATAGTGTACTTGACTTGAGGGCAAAGCTAGTACATCCTCTAGATGGATGGATTTATTTGTTCATTGGATTTTGGTGAGATGGTTCGGTTCCTAGTATTACTATTTTAGTGCACACACACGTGATTATAATGATAAAAATGGTTTGGTCTCATTTTATCTATTCAAGAGAACAACAACAAAAAATATTTACTTGCAGGAGCCCTTATAACCCTTGACCTAAAGGAGTCCTATTAATGCAGTTCTTTGTCCCTCTATGGGTGCTACTAATGTATATAGTATTGAGGGGGTGTCTTTAATAGGCCCTTTGATGACAAGATGTCATTTGATTTGAGGCCTCCAATGTATATAGATATATGTATGAGATGTCATCAACAACAACAGTTTGAGAGAAAGAGAGAGAGAGGAGGAGGAGGAGGAGGAGGAGGAGGATGGGAGTCGGTTGGATGGATTGGACCCTTCATAGATTCAGCTACACAATATATCAAAACGGTGCTCCACACTAGCATTTAATGCATAGAACCGAGATAGGCACGCCTCATTGCGGACGCTCTAATATTTTGCATTTCCACTTATGCCACGTCAAGTCAAATACTCTAACTCTACGATGGATGCTGACCTTGTCGGGCCATGTAGGTTCGGGCAACAAAAATTAAGGAGATGATGGTATGTGACTCACGGAGGTAATCAAACGGCCCACCTGGCAAGGTATTAAACAACCATTGTATCAAATCAACTCTCTCTTAGTACACGATTTTCTTTGCAAATTCCTTAGTACACGCTTTCTCAAAGCTAAAGTCCTAGATGTAGCCTTCTATATTGACACCAAATTTAATATATGCTTGCATTTACGCTGCTCTTATATATACCGACTTTACTTGTTTCACGAATGGCCAATTTGGGTACAACATACATGTTAGGTCGTGCTTTGTTTGTTCTCTTATTTTTTATATATACCCTAGCTATAGGTGGAAAGCACATGTAACATTCTTCAAGTGGAGTTCGAGCAAGTGCTCGCCGGCATTGCTCGCAAAGGCAAGAGGCCCCGCACGATTGATCATCTAGTAAAGATACATGTGAAACCTAAATTGAAAGTTTGTTTGATGCACACGACTATAGCTAAAAATTAGTCTAAATTAGCTTCTTCTTTTTTTTTTGACGGAATCAGCAGGGAGCCCCCTACCTTTTTTTGTATTTCAATTAAATGAAAGAATGTTTTATGTACAGTTTTCTGAGCATCCATGCTCAAAACAAAAAAAGCAAAGCAGAGCTAAGTAAGGCTATCTCTCCAGATACTAATTTTGACTTTTTTTGCTTTCCTTGGACTTGATATACACCAATCCAATTTCATGAAGAAACTAGCCCTTCCAAGTGCTTAGGTTTAGTCTCCCATTATCAAAGATTATGCTATTCCTCATTTTCCAGATGACCCATGAGGCTGTGATGACTATTTCTCTGAAGATGCTATTGTTGAAGTGATCTCTTGCCTGCAACATCATGTCAAGGGGAGGGAGATTAAGATCCCAAGTTATTGACAGCCATTGCCAACATTCTTTTGCTGAATTGACATCCAAAGAATAGGTGGATGGATGACTCCTCGATGTTACGATTGCGAGAGGACACAGGAGTAGTCAGGGGATGGATCTGTTTTTTTCTTTTCGGCAAATTCCTTGTGTTGAGCCTATCTCTTAGCAGCAACCAGAAGAAAAATTTGTGGTTGCCCAAGACACTTGAACCCCAAAGCCATTTAAATAGGGGGGAAGCAGGGCATGATTCTAGGAGTATAGAGTAGGCCTTCTTGCTTCTTTTCAGCTAGCCAACAATTAGCCGTTATGAATTGCAAACAGAACCTTAGTGATGATGACAAGATGGCCATCGTGAAATTTGTTAACATTGAGTATGAACGGTACATAAATGAGTGTATAATTGTGAGTTCACAATCTAGTTGCTCTTATGGTTTTTCTTTGAGGCGCTCATGTTGTTGGCTTCATGGAGGTTGAGGCTTCCATGGTGTACCCATTGTAAGTAGCATGAATAGATAGACAATTATAACATTTTAGTTACATGACAAGGCCTATGTAAAGAATAAAATCAATAGGCCACGTTAGTTATAGAGGTCCAACGTTTTCGACATTAGAGAGGTTTCTCTCCCTTGTTTTTTGCATTTAGCTTCTTCTTTTAAGCGTTTTGACAACAAACTTGTAGCGGAGCTTTAGGAGGGGCTCACATTCGGATCCTATGGAACGGAGCAAAACAAAGTATGGATTATACTGATAGAAAAATGTGTGTAGAAGAATTAGAAGTCGTGTTTTGAGTTTTGTAGATGTAAGGAGTATCTACAAAGATAGCTTAAACAATGTATGTACCTACTAAAGTCACTTGTAATTTGGAACTGACAAAGTATTTGTGTTTATAAATGAAGTAGCTTTCAGATCCTAATCACGCTGCGTGATTCACGCAAGGGAATAAAAAAAGGCTGAAATCAGATCCTAATCATGCAACACAGAGAGGAAAAAGGCTGAAAGAAACGACGGTGACGAGAGCAGACGATGCAGCAGTGCGCCGTGTAGTAGGATGGCACCAACAGAAAAGAGCGGCGGCCGGGACCTGCTTCTTTTGTCGTTTGGGGCGTCGTGTTTCGCATCTCACGCAGGAGTAGTCTGATCCGTTGCCATCACATCCGGGGCGGGCGGCCGGCCGGCCGTGGTCTCATTTCGTTGGTGCGCAAACGACGACGACGACGCCGTAACGTCCCGGTGCCCGGCCGGCCGGGGATTATATCCGTCCGGATCGGATCGGAGGGGAGGAAGCTGTAGGCGGCTGGCAGGTGCTTCCTCCACTATATTACTCCTCCAGTGGCCAGTGTCCTCCTCATTCCTCCTCGCTCATCTCATCAATTCGTCTCAACTCTCAAGGCCGGAGGGACGACCTGTCCGTCCGTCCATAGCCGCCGCCCGGATCAGAGTCGGAGCTGAGGATCCGAGCGGAGCGGAGCAGAGGGTTTCCGGTTCCAGTCCAGCGACCAGACCCCATACACTGACAGAGGATGGGTTCCAACGTGCAAGGTGAGCCCGGCCGATCCACGCAGATGCCCAACAGTTTCAGTTTCCTCCATTCCTTCTCTTGAATCAATGCATGGTTGATGATCGACGACTGTGTTTTTGTTTTGCTTTGTTGGGGTCTCCTTGTGATGAGCAGGAGATGATGAGGTCCCGGTGTACGAGTCGGCCGCCGAGGTGAGTCACCCATCCATCCATCTCCTCTGCTGCTCATATTCTTATGTGATCGGACACTAGTATTACTTGTTCATTAACCTTACTTGATGTGCTTCAATCTGTATCATATCTTACTCATGCCCTGCTTTTGTTGACCTTTGTACGTCCTCTTCTCCGATCCGTAGCTTTACTTGTTTCTATTGGTGTAGTGGGCATCAGATAGCTACCTGTAGTGTAGACACATTTATCCATCACCCTGCAATATTTCAATACACAACTCCTCTACTCCATCTGTTTCAAAATGTAGTATGTAGTATTAATTTTGTTATTACCAGTTTAACCAAGTCTATATCATATACAGTGCATTAATTTGTTCAAGCAATCAAAGTTAGAAAACTAAAGGGTCATTGTCAATGGAGGAGATGTGCGTCAGATCCAGCTATTGATGCCACTAACACTCTATCAGTGCAGAGGAGTCACAACCACACAGATTAGACACTAACTAATACTCTTATTATCTGTTGTTCCATCGCCACTGATCTCAATTTCCACTAATAATAGCACTAATTTTGAACAGTGAGTGGTAGAAAATATATATACTCCTAGGCCGGCTAGGAGCATCTATATGAAACCTGATTAATTAGAATTTAGACCCGACCTATTCTGCATGCATTTAATGATGGATGGATAAAACATCCGAGCAGGTGCTGCAGAAGGTGCAGAAAAGAAATGGTCGGCGTCGTCGGTGCCACCGCCGTACCCGGCCATGTACTCGAGCGTGTTGGGCGGCATCATCCTGGACCCGGCCATGATGGTGCTCCCGATCGACGACCACATGGTGCACCGGGGCCACGGCGTGTTCGACACGGCCATGATCCTGGACGGCGCCCTGTACGAGCTGGACGCGCACCTGGACCGCTTCCTTCGCTCGGCCGCGGCGGGCGCGCGTGGGCACCCCGCCGTTCCCGCGCGCGACACGCTGCGGAGCATCCTGATCCAGATGACGGCGGCGTCGGGGTGCCGCAGGGCTCCATCCGCTACTGGCTCAGCTCTGGCCCCGGCGACTTCCTGCTCTCCTCCAGGGGCTGCCCGACGCCGGCCTTCTACGGCGTGGTGATCGCGTCCGAGTACGAGCAGTGCGGCCGCGACGGGGTGCGCGCCGTCACGGCCACGGTGCCCATGAAGCCGCCACAGTTCGCCACCATGAAGAACGTCAACTACCTTCCCAACGTGCTGTCCATCATGGACGCCGAGGACCGCGGCGCGTTCGCGTCCGTGTGGGTGGACGACGAAGGCTACGTCGCCGAGGGGCCCATGGTGAACGTGGCGTTCGTCACGCCCGACAAGCACCTCGTGCTACCGGCCTTCGACAAGATCCTCGGCGGGTGCACCGCCAAGAGGATGCTCGCGCTGGCGCCCAAGCTCGTCGAGTCCGGCCTGCTCGCCGGCGTCAGTACCAGGAACATCACCGTGGAGGATGCCAAGGGCAGCGTCGAGATGGCGTTCGTCGGCAGCGGCCTCCTGTGCTGCCCATCGTTGAGTGGGACGACAAACCCATTGGAGACGGTACGTACGTAATTTGAATGATTGATTGAATTGAATTGAATTGAATCATGGACCATTTATATATGAACAATGGTGATGCAGGGAAGGTGGGGCCGCTGATGCAGGCGCTGTCTGATCTGCTGTGGGAGGACATGAAGTCCGGCCCCGACAGGATCCCAGTTCCATACAAGCAGTAGTATTTGTTGTGTGTGTTTGCAGTCGATCCTGCTCTACTGTATCTGTCTGTCGTTTGTGTGTATTTCCATTTCATGGCTGTTTGTTGAATTGAGATTGGTCGACCCAAGTCACTCGACTGAATGTACCAGTTTGTTGTTTGTAACGAAACGAAACAGAAACGAATGGTGGTTAACTTGGCTGAATAATAAAATACAGCATGGGAGAGTGATATCTGCACCTGTTGCTTCTGATGCTCATCAGTTTGTTGCTTTGCAGCTCGCATCTGTTTCTTGACTGTGCATTAGAGATGGCATGGGCCTGCAATCAACAAAATTGCCGCAGCGAATCAGTTCTGTTTGATTGACAGACAGGAATAGGACTTACAGATTATAAAGTGTACTCCCTCCGTCTTAAAAGATTGTCGTTTTAGGGTTTTCAATAATCGCGTTTGACCATCCGTCTTTATTGATTTTTATATAAATATTATTTATTTTGTTATGATATATTTTATCACTAAAGATACTTTCATAACGATTTATTTATTTTCTAATTTTTATAATTTTTTGAAGCAACGAGACGGTCAAACATTTAAAAACCTAAAATGACCTCTTTTTCTGGGACGAGGAGACTGCACCTGTGTTTGATGACCATGTTTCTGATGCTCTTCAGTTTGCTGTTTTTCAGCTCGGTTTTATTTGATTGGCAGCTGCAGTGCAGATTAGGAGTAAAAGTACTTTTTTTTTTTTTGAGTGCCTGACAGACAGGACACTGATAACATTCGTGCTTAGTGGCCCACGACATTGGGTAATCAGGCCCGGCCACGACATTGGGTAATCAGGCCCGGCCCAACTACTCTGGTCTTAACGCCCGCAGCAGCTGGTGGTCGTCGTCTTGTTTACTGCTCCCTCATCACCCCACCCCACCCCACTCACACTCCACCTCCGCGCCGCACGCACGCACCCCAACCCCACCCCCACCCCCCACCCAGACGAGCTAGGGTTTCCGCACCACAGTCACTCCAGACCGATCCGTACCCTCCACCCCTTCACCGGCGATGTCCACCGCGGCGGCGCAGGGGCGGCAGCGACAAGCCGGCGCTCCGGAAGCCCGTCTTCACCAAGGTCGACCAGCTCAAGCCGGGCACCAACGGACACACCCTCACCGTCAAGGTCGTCAGCGCCACCCCGTGCCCGGCCGCGCTCGCCCAGGCGCGCCCGCTGCCGCCCCATCCCGCGCTCCGCGCATCGCCGAGTGCCTCGTCGGGGACGAGACCGGCGCCATCGTATTCACCGCCCGCAACGACCAAGGTCAATTCTTATCCTCCTCCCTCTCCCTTCTCTATCGTTTTTCTCCTCTCCTGTGCGGTGCCGGGCTGGATTTCATCACCTCTTCGATCTCACCTCACTGCGCTCATCCACGCAAATGGCTTTCATGTCATACAAACATAAAACTACTAGGGAGGAAGATGAGATATGCAGCCTTTCCATGCCAGATGTATTAGCGTGTCATCACAGTCCAGTTGCAAATGTAGTTTCTGTAAAGTTACTATGTTATATACTACCTGTGGATTGTGTGACTACATAGAGGAGAAAAGCTGGGGTGTGCTTGGTTTGTTGCAGAATCAACTCATCCTAGATGAGGTGGCACATCATGACTTCATTACATCAATTATTAATAACTGGTGACGAGTGAGGGAGTGGAGAATCAACTCGTTCTATTCCAAAAACCAAACAACAAAAAAAAGTTAGGGGTAAGGAGAGTATGGACCGTTCCATTCCTCAAACCAAACACACACTTAAACCAAACAAAAAAAAGTAAGGAGTAAGGAGAGTATGGACCCCTCCATTCCTCAAACCAAACGCACACTTAGTTTCAGTTGTTATGGACGAGATAGCTGGTACCAAAATTAAGCTCTGGTTAGTTCCAACAAGTGAGCAGGTGGGGGAACGAGAGAAGTTGCCGACCACGTGCCGTGCGGTCGCCTGTACAGGCCACGGCAAGGAGCGGACGTCTTCCCCCAATCGGCGCTGGACTGCAGCATCCCGCCTCCTCTGTTCCTCGTCCTCCATCGATGTGCAGCGTCCAAAGCAGGAAGGTGAGGGAAACAAGAGATAGAGAGGGGCGGAGATGGAAAGAGAGAGAGATGGCGGGTGGCGAAGTCATAGCAGAGTGTTGTGGCGGCGGAGCGGCACAGGAGAAGATGAAGAGTTTTAGACACAAGCTAGGGCTACGACCGTGAGGGGCACATGGGCTGGGCCAGACCACTTCTTACTCCTCCTTTTTTTCTTTTTCCTTTCCTTTTTCTTTATAATCTATATACTGCTCTGAGCTGCTGTTTTAAATTTTCCTTTAGTTTGTAAGGCGTTACCTCGCCTTATGCCTTACTCGCTTAAGCGTAAGGCGATAGTTGGTCGCCACGCCTCGCTTTACAGCTTTAATGACCATGATCTAGACTGCACGCTAGCTACTCATATATGTTGTGTGTGTGTGTGTGTGTGGGGGGGGTTATTCTGGTGGCTGCCTGCTTAAATCTAAATTGATGAAAAAATTGCATGCCTTAGCTGCTATATTTTGTATTTGTTCTTGTGGAATATCTTTTACCTAAGAGTGTTGAGTATCATAAAAATTTAACGTCATTATTTCTGATAAAAGTTATTGCGATTATCTGTGATGATTATAGAAGAAAACCTGGGGAATAAGTGCCAAGACAACACTTTTTTTTTTTATTTATTTAGTTCCAGTTATGGATGGGATAGCTGGTAGCAAAAATTAAGCTGAGGCTTAGTTCAGAGAAGAGTTTGTTGACCTTATTTTCTGTACAACAGTAAATACAATCAGCCAATCATATGCCATATCAGAGGTCAGAACAAAGTATCAGCTGTTATTTGCTATCCCTATATCTTATTGCCGTTTTTCTGCACTGCTGTTTCATTGAGCTCAGATGATGCATCTTTGTGAACAACATTATGCTACTCATAATAGGTTGTATCTCATGTTCAGATATGCTGCTGACGTATACTTTGAATTTGAATGAGGGTGTGTTCTAATCTGGGTGGATGGAAAATTACCTGCCTTTGCAGCAACTTTTTATATTTGCTGCTGTTCTCTATGAAATATCTTTCACCCTATGAGTGATAAAAAACTGGAAGTCTTATTTCATCATAGTTCATCTTCAATGTTGATGGACACCATATAAAATTTGGGTTTTACTGTTTCTATCTGCTCAACTGTAGTGCTGATTAGTAGTCTTTTTTCTTGTTACTTTGGGTGGTGGGTGGGTGGGTGGGTGGGGGTGGGTAGGGGGTCAAGTGGCATTAAAGCTTTCAAATGCCATTGGTAGCTTGATTTAAAAGTTTGCATATTAGTAAGGATAAAATCATATTATCTTTGCTCCATACCTTTGTTAACTGGCGTGTACAGTGCATGCAGCACTGTCAAATGTTTGCAATGGACACTGGGATCGTACATGAGACAATTATCTATATGGCCCTCCGAAAGTTACATTTGATCTCTATGGCCTTTTTTTTTTCAAAGTTAGCTATATGGCCCTGAGAAAATTTTTGTGACCTCTATGGCCTTCCGTTAGGTTTGGTTGCCAAATCTGTTAGGGTCAGCACTATTGGAGAGGGACAATGACTAAAATAGCCCTAGCCTGTCCTGCCTGAGGTCCCGTCGCTCCTCTTTGCCAAAAAAAAAAAAGACCGCAGCCGGCGCAGTTCCGTGCCCGTCGCTCCTCTTCGTGAAAAAAAAGGCCGCAGCCAGCGCTGCCACTGGAGAACACCGCGCCGCCGCTGCCATCCAGGCGGAGGGAGGAGGGAGGCGGGGTGGCCCTGGCGGCGCACTTCCTCAACCGGCAAACAGATCGTCATCTTGCCTCGCCTGCGATATCTGACCGGCCATACTGCATTATCGTCCGCGTATCCTTGCTCTTCCCATCGTGATGCTATAGAATATTCTTAGATATAATGCATATCGCCTGATGATATCTTTGGCTTCCCAATACAAGCATGTCTTCTCGTGATGTGGCTTGATGGTTTAAAGGCAGCACGATCGGGCTGATCCTAGAATTTTTTTTTTTTTTTTTCATCCTAGAATTCTGGTGTCAACAATATATGTCAGATATACAAAGAAAGAAACAAAACCTAGAATTTTTTTTTTTCGTCGAGGGGTATAATGGTCTTTTCGCCCATCACTTAACACCGTCAAGTGTAAAAAGTAACGGAAGGCCATATAGGTAACAGAAATTTTTTTCAAGGCCATAGAGGTAACTTTGAAAAAAAAGGCCATATAGATCCATGCTAACTTTTTGAGGGCCATACAAATAATTGCCCCATCTTACATTTACATATACATGTTGTGGCAGTGTTAAAAGCCATTCATTCTTGACTTGTTTTATCTTTGCTGTCATGTGTTTTATCTTTGCTGTCATGTGAACGTCATGGTTGATGATTGTTTTGATAGTTCATTTGCCGGGACTTATGATGTGCTCTGCTTCTTTGCAGTTGACTTGCTGAAGCCCAATGCCACAGTGATCTTGCGCAATGCTAAATTGACATGTTCAAAGGATCGATGAGGCTTGCTGTGGACAAATGGGGGCGGATTGAGGCTACGGAGCCAGCTAGCTTCACAGTGAAGGAAGACAACAACTTGTCGCTAGTAGAGTATGAATTGGTTAATGTGGCTGAGTAACCGCTGGAGCCGTCGTTTCTGCTGCCCCTATTTTTGCGCCATAAGAAGGAAGTACCATGAACGAACATTATAAAGCCTCTCGAAGCGAGTTTATTTGTTAAGGTTGTATCGCTTGTATTGGAACTTTGGATCCATTAAGATGAATTGCCCTTGCATCGACAAAGGTTGACATCTGCCTTTGTACTGCCTGTGTTGCTGTGATATGATGGAAGAAATTTTAAGCACGAAATGCATATGGGCACTCATTAGCACATCAGGGCAGCAACAATGCTGCAAAATATATATGATGGAAAGTGGATACATTAATTGAAACCAATTTAAAGTAGGTGGAAACATGGAAACTAATTTTTAAAAATTATTTTGATCATTAAGACGTGCAATCTCTTGTGGTCCCATCACTCTAATTTTGCAGAGGTAAATTGAATACATGCACCAGCTTTGCAACTAGCGATGGAACGAAGAAATTTGAAGCAGAAAAATGCACACATGGGGCACTTCATGGGCATGTAGTGCTCTCAACACTGTCGTCTATTGTGTGGTTATCCAAAATGGGTGCAATTTTGTTTTAAAATTGATTTGCAATAATAACAA
>JADLZK010002642.1:0-53564 GCA_015847255.1 Hyparrhenia diplandra
TCCCTAAAATTATATAAATCACCAAAACTCATGGAATTATGTTAGTTAAACCCCTAGACTTATGTTGATATTCATTTTAAGCCCTTATCCAAGTTTAGTTGACTAGTAATATTATACTATAATAGGTGTCAACACCGGCTTAAACCATAAGTGTTTTTCAACTATTTTTTCACCAAGCTTGTTTCTTGCTACGGCCAAAAGAAGCAAAAGTATTATGCACAGGGCAACTTCACCCAGGACTTTACCTTCAACTACTCACGGGAGTGGGTTCATCTCGTCGGCGAGTGTAGTAAGCGCCTAAATTAAACCTCTTGGCGCGAGGTCAGTCACCGTGACCTCCGTCGTCCAGTCGCGTAGCCTAGCGCGGGCCCCCCGAAACACACCTCGGGATAGTGGGGGCGCGCCACCACCAAAGCGTGTCGGCCGTGTCGCGAGGCTCTTTGGCGGGTGAACTCCATAAAGTTTGCCCGAACGCCGTGCTCTCCCCGCTCCACGTTTTGGCGTCGGTCGGTCGGCGCTTCTGGGGATTGGCCCGCCAACAGCGTAGCCGTGAATGGCGTCGAGGATCGGCCCGGCGCCTTGTAGGAGACTTTACGTCGACCCTTCCACGAGCACATTTGACCTCCGGATCCACGAATCCGATGGCGGAGGCGCACGCAAAGGCGACAATACATATACGGTAAGATCGGCAAACTTTGTTTACATCATTTTTTCGCGAGCAGGTGGTTGTTCTACAGCAAAGGGACATACCATCACGATTCGGCGGTGGTGTTCGAAGCTCTTCGCGCGACTCATCCGTCCATTTGGTTCGCCATCACGATTCTTGCATTGCAAGGGTCTCGGCGGAAGCTTCATACTGCGCAAGGTATCAAACAACCAACATATCAATCATCTTATTACTAACATTGTTATGAGATGTCTTGAATCGATTATTTGGGCATCCTTCACACATACCGGCACATGGCTCGGGCCTCGAGGTGTGTCCGCTCCTCCCGAGGCTGCTGGCTCGGCAGCGGCTCCTCTTCAAGCCGCTTGCGGTCGGCCATTTGCCCGTTACGCCTCGGCGCTTGGCGATTGCCCTCCACGGCAACTCCGGCAACCTCGCGCTCTCTGCAGGAGTCCGCTTGACCTCCGGGACCTCGCTCGGTAGCTAGTGTTGCCCTCTCGGTAGCGAAGGTGTGGCGCTAGGTTCTTTGTTACCAAACCAACGGGCGGTCCCTCTCGACCATGAGCACCGCCCGCTCTTCCGCTAGGTGGTGCCAAGCTCATGGGAGAGCTCATCCAGCCTTTGTCGGCCTCACGAAGGGCTCCACGGCATTCTTCCGGCTCCTCGCCCTTGACGGCGGATTTCTTTGTTTCGTATATGCTGTACAATGGCATACAATCACAAGTTGTGTGCGTCAAAGTCAAGATGCAAGATGGCGTGGTCGAAATACGCCTGGTGGTTGGCTCCCTCCTCCACTTGGCGAGCTATGCGCGTCGGCTCGTCCTCCTCCTCGACATCGGGCCACTCTGCTCCACTGAGGGCACGGGTCCTCATGACTTCATACCGGCCGTCGACTTCCTCCATCTCTTCATCCCGCCCTCAATGCGGATATAATCCGGGGGGGACTCAGGACGGTTGACCAATGGGCGGCCTCTACCCTCGGTACTACGGCTCTGGGGCGGCGTCGACCCAGCTCTTGGTGGACTTGGTGCCCGGCTATCTCTTGGCGCCGCTGCCTGGGGCGTCTTCGATCGGCACTTCGCTCGGGCGCCTCGAGGTTGTGCGGTGCGGGTGGCTTCGCCAGCTGGCTTGGGCGTCGCATGGCGTCGGCATCTGCCAGGCGCTCGGTGGCGGGCCCCGGGCATCAACGGCATGGTTCACATATACTCACCCGACAGCGTGGTGATCGCGATCGGCGGCAAGTGTACTTACACGTTGGCGAAGCGCGCGAGGACGGACGGGCGACCTCGGCTGCCACGGCTGCGACCTCCTCCACTACGTGGCGCCGTCGTCACCGTGTGGGTTCATTTGGCCGTTGGTGGATCGGTGGGTGCGCTTGGTGTTCTCTCTCCTCTCCTTGCTGCATATAACAAGGTGGCGATCAATCAGCGCAACCTTACTCGGGGGGCTGGATAACATTTGAGGGATACTTACAAAAGCGATTGACTCTACAAAAGCTCGAAGTTCTTCATCGGCAAGAAAATCGTCATCATACGAGGGGGTGTTTCAACTTGGTTTACGGCGGGGCGGCCGCCCGGCTGTCACCTTCTTCCGGATGACCTCCGGCTCAGGCCAGGCTCTCAGGCGCACGAGCCCCAACACCCCTCTGCCGCCCTGCCCCGGGCACTTCGGTGCTGCGGGGGGGGGACAACAGCGTTACGAAGCCGCGAGGGCGAACAAGCGGCGACTTCCTCGGGTGACGGTGAAGTACGGCTGGCGTCATCCCATGGATACGCAAAGTATCATCGGCGATGCAGAATAATTGCAATCTATAGCAACGCGTATCAATCAATCCGACTACACTTACGGTGGTGGCGGGTTCCAAACGCCGAAGCGTGGAAGGCTGTGGCGTGGCGTGGATCGTCTGCGGTGTCCGCTGTCGGCGATATTTTGGCTACCGGCTCACGGACTTTGACCGGCGAAACTCGCCTGCGGCGGGTGGGATCATTCACGCGATTGTGTTTGAAAAGCCCGGGGTGATCCCTCGCTTTAGTGGGCGGATCCGGCTCCACGAACTGCGTGGGCAAGGTCAATGCCGTCCACATGAAGGTCTTCGATCATGGCGGCGGCTCCCGCGCCGCGGCGGCGGCATCTTCGGCAGCGGGCTCCTCGTTCGGCTTCGCTTGTCTCTCAGGGCACGGGTGGGATGGTGGGATGGGCACCTCCGGCCAGGGCGAGGTAGAACCACGCGTGTACCAGCGGGCCCACGTTCGATGGCGGCGGCGTGGAAGGGGCTAATTGCTCGGTTGCCCCGGAGCTTCAAACACACCACCGGCCACCGCAGCGAACCGAATCCCTCTTCAACCCAACATAGAAGAAATACTTCCACGGACTAAGGTTGGGCGGGATGCGGCAACACTCACAAAGCGTTATGAAGATGGCGATGTCGAGGGGGTGGCGTTCGGCAGTGGCGAGAGTTGGAGCCGTCTGACATCGGGGAGCTCCGGTAGGGCAGTGCGGTAGGCATCCCAAATCCTCGCTAGAAGTGGCTCTCAAACACCACTACCTCATCGGTTTGAGGCATGGGGTATGGCTCCGCCTCAGGCACTCTCCAACGGCGATGACCCTCTCCGGCAAGACACGGGCGTCCACCGGCTCCCTCACCGTCCCCTCGGTGGGACAGCCCTCCCTATCCATCCGGATACCGGATGCGCGTCGCGGCGGCGCGGGCTCTCCATCGCGTCCGCGGCCGGCGCCTCGCTCCGCGGCCGGCGGCGGCGCCCGCGTCCTCAGCGGCACCTCATACGACCTGGCGACCTCGGGTGGCGCGACGATCCATCCCACCTCAACCCGATTCTACATTTCAAGAAAGTGAACGATTGTCGGCAAAAAATCGAAAGCGGCTCAAATCCACGCCCAAATCGGCTACATTGGGAGTCAAGCAATGGCAAATCCATAGATCTATGAGGTACCCTCTCGAGATCGGTGGCGGCTTGATGAAGATGCGAGCGCCGGTGCGATGCCAAACCCTAGCCGGTGCTCACTATAGCGAGAGGAAGAAGAAGAAGGGGCTCGAAATGGCGAAAGGCGCTCGGATGAGATGAGGCGAGGAGAAGCGGGGCACCGGTATTTATAACCTGTCCGCCCCTAGGGTTCTTTGCATGGGCAACCATGCTTGGCTGTGGGCCGCGCCTCCCATTTCTGGGTTGATGCGCGTGCGGCGGGGGAGGCGGCGTCGGTTGCCATCACTGCGCTTTCGGTAGCTGGCGTTGAGGCGTTGCCACACATCCTATCCCCTCGATTCTCGCTCGGTTTGTTCCCCTACATGATGCGGGATATTAATTGACGAATCGTTGCCTTCCAATTTTTTGGGACAAAAGTAGCCCAATCTTCTCGGCGAAGATTCATCGATATCACAGGGTCTCACGATTCTCTCGATCAACTTTTCCTTAAAACCCGGGCTATTGAGATTCGTTACCATTATGGTATATCCTGGATATCCTCCTCCATTGGTCTTTGTGCGCATCGTGACCCATGCATGATGCATTGGCACCCTACGTCGGGGCGGACATACAGTGCTCGGGGACTCCACGTACGGGCTCCATGCTGGAGTTTGGTCTTTGCGCCAGTTAGGTTTCCGATTACTCGGGGACTTTTTGCTCACATTTTTTCTTGTGACCCTAGCAGTACGTGATTACTCACCTACTCCTAGGCTCGGGGACTAAGTGGGCACACTTCACCTACGGTGAATCGTGCTCATTTTTTATTTTTACATTTTTTCCGTGTTTTTCCATTATACGTGGGCACACTTCGCTAGAAAGAAAAAGATTTTTTCATTGGAGCACCCGGCATCCAGCCGAGGCGGACTCATCAAGACTAGGCGGTGGGAAGCAATGGAAAGAAGCTACAGGAACATGGCGGCTGGTCGAGGCTGTCCCAGGCTAGTCGGCGTTTAACTAGTCTAGTCGACCTTTGCATGAAGGCGGTCGACAACACCTCGATGATCGGGCGTCGAGACTCTTTCACTGCGGCATCTTTGCGTGCTCGGGGACTAGGCGTGGGGGGATAAACCCCTATCCCCTCACGGGTCGCCGGGTTAGGCCTCTCGGGCCGGCCCAGACGGCGGGTGAAGCCCTTGGCGCTAGAAGGCCGCAATTATCGGAGATCACGGCCTAAACTTGGTCGCCAAGATAGTTTCCTAGTATAGCTCAATCGTAATCACTTTGCATACTTTCCTATTGTAACCCGATCGGGATAGTTCTTGTCGGACGGATCCGACCTGTAACCCCACTCCCCGGACTATATAAGGTGGCGAGGATCCCCCCCGAGGGACACGATATTCTCAATCAATCAATACAAACTAAGCAGGACGTAGGTTTTACGCCATCAAGGCGGCCGAACCTAGGTAAAACCCGTGTGTTTTGTCCTTCGCTCGTTCTGCTTAACGTCTCGTTAGCCGTCTCGCGCATCCCTAACGCTCAATCTACTAGCCGGGCATACCCCTGCTAGACTATCGCCGATAAACCGACGACAAGGGTGGATAGGTTAGATGTTGGTAAGATCAATTACATTGCATTCCCCAACCGTTAATATATGTTTCTAGATGTGACACTAGAGACTGCTGGCGCTGATTTCAGCAAGAACACAAAACAATGAGAAGTTTACAATCCGGCTATAGAATCGAGCTAGACTTTTTCGCGGTTGTGAATCAAATGCCTCACCCTAGAGAACCTAAATTTGAATAAGTGGACCATTAGAGAGTTCTTCTAAGAATCACATGTCATAGGCCTCAAAGTAGCACTTGTTTTACGGTGAAATATTGGAATTCCATCAAAAATCTCTTTGTCGACCAACGTCTGCAGAAACAAGAGCGGGAATGACGAGGGGAAGGCACATAGGAAGTTAGGGTGGATAGCCTAGATGTTGGTAGGATCAATTACATTACATTCCCCAACCGCTAAGATATGGTTCGGATGTGACACTAAGGACTACTGGCGCTGATTTCAAGCGCAAACTCAAAACAAAGAGAAGTTTCCAATCCGGCTATAGAATCGAGCTAGACTTTTTTTGCGGTTGTGGAATCAAATGCTTCACTCTAGAGAACCTAAATTTGAATAAGTGGACAATTAGAGAGTTTTCCTAAGAATCACTTCTCATAGGCCTCAAAATAGCACTTGTTTAGAGTGAAATCATGGAATTCCATCGAAAATCTGCAGGTCGACCTACGTGCCGAAACAACAAAGGGAGCGACACGAAAGGTACATAGGAAGTTAGGGTGGATAGGTTAGATGTTGGTAGCATTAATTACATTGCGTTCCCTAACCGTTAATATATGTTTCAAGATGTGATATTAGCGGCTGGCGCTGATTTCATTTGAACTCAAAACAAAGAGAAGTTTCCAATCCGTCTATAGAATCGAGCTAGACTTTTTTCACGGTTGTGGAATCAAATGCCTCACCCTAGAGAACCTAAATTTGAAGAAGTGGACCATTAGAGAGTTTTTCTAAGAATCACTTGTCCTAGGCCTCAAAGTAACACTTGTTTAGAGTGAAATCTTGGAATTGCATTGAAAATCTACGTATTCGACCCTACGAAATAACAAAGGGAGCGACACGAAAGGTACATTGGAAGTTAGGGTGGATAGGTTAGATGATTTTAGGATCAATTACATTGCATTCCCCAACCGCTAATTTATATTTCTGGATGTGACACTAGGGACAGCTGGTGCTGATTTTAGCGTGAACTCAAAACAAAGAGAAGTTTCCAATCCGGCTATAGAATCGAGCTAGACTTTTTCGCGGTTGTGGAATCAAATGCCTCACCCTAGAGAACCTAGATTTGAAGAAGTGGACCATTGGAGATTTTTTTTTCTAAGAATCACCTATCATAGGCCTCAAAGTAGCACTTGTTTAGAGTGAAATCTTGGTATTCAATCAAAAATCTCTGGTTGACCTACATTCTGAAGTAAGAAGGGGAATGGCACGAAAGGTACATAGGAAGTTAGGGTGGATAGGTTAGATGTTGGTAGGATCAATTACATTGCGTTCCCTAACCGTTAATATATGTTTCAAGATGTCATATTAGCGGCCGGGCGCTGATTTTTAGCGAACTCAAAACAAAGAGAAGTTTCCAATCCGTCTATAGAATCGAGCTAGACTTTTCGCGGTTGTGGAATCAAATGCCTCACCCAAGAGAACCTCAATTTGAAGAAGTGGACCATTAGAGTTTTTCTAAGAATCACTTGTCCTAGGCCTCAAAGTAGCACTTGCTTAGAGTGAAATCTTGGAATTGCATTGAAAATCTACGTGTCGACCTACGAAATAACAAAGGGAACGACACTAAAGGTACATTGGAAGTTAGGGTGGATATGTTAGATGATTTTAGGATCAATTACATTGCATTCCCCAACCGCTAATTTATATTTCTGGATGTGACACTAGGGACTGCTGATGCTGATTTTAGCATGAACTCAAAACAAAGAGAAGTTTCCAATCCGGCTATTGAATCGAGCTAGACTTTTTCGCGGTTGTGGAATCAAATGCCTCACCCTAGAGAACCTAAATTTGAAGAAGTGGACCATTGGAGATTTTTTTTTCTAAGAAACACATCATAGGCCTCAAAGTAGCACTTGTTTAGAATGAAATCTTGGTATTCAATCAAAAATCTCTGGTTGACCTACATTCTGAAGTAAGAAGGGGAATGGCACGAAAGGTACATAGGAAGTTAGGGTGGATAGGTTAGATGTTGGTAGGATCAATTACGTTGCGTTCCCCAAACCGTTAATATATGTTTCGGGATGTGATATTGGGGACTACTGGCGCTAATTTCAGCGCGAACTCAAAACAAAGAGAAGTTTCCAATCCGTCTATTGAATCGAGCTAGACTTTTTTGCGGTTGTGGAATCAAATGCCTCACCCTAGAGAACCTAAATTTGAAGAAGTGGACCATTATAGAGTTTTTCTAAGAATCACTTGTCATAGGCCTCAAAGTCGCACTTGTTTACAGTGAAATCTTGACTGCTGGCGCTAATTTCAGCGCGAACTAAAAACAAAGAGAACTTTCCAATCCTGCTATAGAATCGAGCTAGACTTTTTCGCGGTTGTGAATCAAATGCCTAACCCTAGAGAACCTAAATTTGAATAAGTGGACCATTAGAGAGTGTTTCTAAGAATCACTTGTCATAGGCTTCAAAGTAGCACTTGTTTAAAGTGAAATCTTGGAATTCATTGAAAATCTCGTATGTCGACCTACATACCGAAACAAGAAGGGGAATGACACGAAAGGTGCGTAGGAAGTTAGGGTGGATAGGTTAGATGTTGGTAGGATCAATTACATTGCGTTCCCCAACCGTTAATATATATTTACGGATGTTGATGATTTCATTTGCGAACTCAAAAGAAAGAGAAGTTTCCAATCCGGCTATAGAATCGAGCTAGACTTTTTCGCGGTTGTGAATCAAATGCCTCACCCAAGAGAACCTAAATTTGAAGAAGCGGACCGTTAGAGAGTTTTTCTAAGAATCACTTGTCATAGGCCTCAAAGTAGCACTTGTTTAGGGGCGAAATCTTGGAATTCCATCGAAAATCTCTGGTGGACCTACATCTTGAAATTAGAAGGGGAGCGACACGAAGGTGCATAGGAAGTTAGGGTGGATAGGTTAGATGTTGGTAGGATCAATTACATTGCGTTCCCCAACCGTTAATATATGTTTCTGGATGTGACAATAGAGACTGCTGGCGCTAATTTAAGCGCGAACTCAAAACAAAGAGAAGTTTCCAATACGCTATAGAATCGAGCTAAACTTTTTTCGCGGTTGTGAATCAAATGCCTAACCCTAGAGAACCTAAATTTTAATAAGCGGACCATTAGAGAGTTTTTCTAAGAATCACTTGTCATAGGCTTCAAAGTAGCACTTGTTTAGAGTGAAATCTTGGAATTCATTGAAAATCTCGTGTGGACCTACATACCGAAACAAGAAGGGAAGCGACACTAAAGGTACGTAGGAAGTTAGGGTGGATAGGTTAGATGTTGGTAGGATCAATTACATTCGTTCGCCAACCGTTAATATATATTTCGGATGTGGATGATTTCAGCGCGAACTCAAAAGAAAGAGAAGTTTCCAATCCGGCTATAGAATCGAGCTAGACTTTTTCGCGGTTGTGAATCAAATGCCTCACCCTAGGGAACCTAAATTTGAAGAAGTGGACCATTAGAGAGTTTTTCTAAGAATCACTTGTCATAGGCCTCAAAGTAGCACTTGTTTAGGGAGAAATCTTGGAATTCCATCAAAAATCTACGGTGGACCTATGTCTTGAAATAAGAAGGGGAAGCGACACGAAAGGTGCATAGGAAGTTAGGGTGGATAGGTTAGATGTTGGTAGGATCAATTACATGGCGTTCCCCAACCGTTAATATATATTTCGGATTTGGATGATTTCGTGTGAACTCAAATGAAAGAGAAGTTTCCAATCCGACTATAGAATCGAGCTAGACTTTTTCGCGGTTGTGAATCAAATGTCTCACCCTTGAGAACCTAAATTTGAAGAAGTGGACCATTAGAGAGTTTTTCTAAGAATCACTTGTCATAGGCCTCAAAGTAGCACTTGTTTAGGGCGAAATCTTAGAATTCCATCGAAAATCTCTAGTGGACCTACGTCTTTGAAATAAGAAGGGAAGCGACACGAAAGGTGCATAGAAAGTTAGGGTGGATAGGTTAGATTTTGGTAGGATCAATTACATTGCGTTCCCCAACGGTTAATATATTCTTACGGATGTGACAATAGAGATCGGCTGGCGCTAATTTCAGCTTGAACTCAAAACAAAGAGAAGTTTGCAATCTCGCTATAGAATCGAGCTAGACTTTTTCGCGGTTGTGAATCAAATGCGACCCTAGAGAACCTAAATTTGAAGAAGTGGACCATTAGAGAGTTTTTCTAAGAATCACTTGCATAGGCCTCAAAGTAGCACTTGTTTAGGGCGAAATCTTGGAATTCCATCGAAAATCTCGGTGGACCTACGCATCTTTGAAATAAGAAGGGAAACGACACGACAGGTGCATAGGAAGTTAGGGTGGATAGGTTAGATGTTGGTAGGATCAATTACATTGCGTTCCCCAACCATTAATATATATTTTCGGATTTGGATGATTTCAGCCGAACTGAAAAAGAAAGTGAAGTTTCAATCCGACTATAGAATCGAGCTAGACTTTTTCGCGGTTGTGAATCAAATGCCTCACCCTTGAGAACCTAAATTTGAAGAAGTGGACCATCGAGAGAGTTTTTCTAAGAATCACTTGTCATAGGCCTCAAAGTAGCACTTGTTTAGGGCGAAATCTTAGAATTCCATCGAAAATCTCCGGTGGACCTCGTCTTGAAATAAGATGGGGAAACGACACTAAAGGTGCATAGGAAGTTAGGGTGGATAGGTTAGATTTTGGTAGGATCAATTACATTGCGTTCCCCAACGGTTAATATATGTTTGGATGTGACAATAGAGGCTGCCGGGCGCTAATTTATTGTGAACTCAAAACAAAGAGAAGTTTCCAATCCTGCTATAGAATCGAGCTAGACTTTTTTTCGCGGTTGTGAATCAAATGCCTAACCCTAGAGAACCTAAGTTTTAATAAGTGGACCATTAGAGAGTTTTTCTAAGAATCACTTGTCATAGGCTTCAAAGTAGCACTTGTTTAGAGTGAAATCTTGGAATTCATTGAAAATCTACGTATTAGACCTACATACCAGAAACAAGAAGGGAGCGACACGAAAGGTGCGTAGGAAGTTAGGGTGGATAGGTTAGATGTTGGTAGGATCAATTACATTGCGTTCCCCAACCGTTAATATATATTTACGGATGTGGATGATTTCGGTAGCGAACTCAAAGAAAGAGAAGTTTCCAATCCGGCTATAGAATCGAGCTAGACTTTTTTGCGGTTGTGAATCAAATGCCTCACCCTAGGGAACCTAAATTTGAAGAAGTGGACCATTAGAGAGTTTTTCTAAGAATCACTTGCATAGGCCTCAAAGTAGCACTTGTTTAGGGCGAAATCTTGGAATTCCATCGAAAATCTACGGTGGGTGGACCTAAATCTTTGAAATAAGAAGGGGAACGACACGAAAGGTGCATAGGAAGTTAGGGTGGATAGGATAGATGTTGGTAGGATCAATTCCATTGCGTTCCCCAACCGTTAATATATATTTACGGATTTTGATGATTTGTGCGAACTCAAGAGAAAGAGAAGTTTCAATCCGACTATAGAATCGAGCTAGACTTTTTTTGCGGTTGTGAATCAAATGCCTCACCCTTGAGAACCTAAATTTGAAGAAGTGGACCATTAGAGAGTTTTTTTAAGAATCACTTGTCATAGGCCTCAAAGTAGCGGGTTGTTTAGGGGCGAAATCTTAGAATTCCATCGAAAATCTACGGTGGACCTACGTGCATTGAAATAAGAAGGGAACGACACGAAAGGTGCATAGGAAGTTAGGGTGGATCGGTTAGATTTTGGTAGGATCAATTACATTGCGTTCCCCAACCGTTAATATATGTTTCGGATGTGACAATAGAGATCGGCGGCGCTAATTTCGAACACAAAACAAAGAGAAGTTTCCAATCCTGCTATAGAATCGAGCTAAACTTTTTTAGGTGGTTGTGAATCAAATGCCTCACCCTAGAGAACCTAAATTTGAATAAGCTGGACCATTCTGAGTTTTTCTAAGAATCACTTGTCATAGGCATCAAAGTAGCACTTGTTTAGAGTGAACTCTTGGAATTCATTAAAAATCTCTCGTTGACCTACATGAAACAAGAAGGGGAGCGACACAAAAGGTGCGTAGGGAAGTTAGGGTGGATAGGTTAGATGTTGGTAGGATCAATTACAATGCGTTCCCCAACGGTTAATATATGCTTCTGGATGTGACAATAGAGACTGTTGGCGCTAATTTCAGCGCGAACTCAAAACAAAGAGAAGTTTGCAATCCTGCTACAGAATCGAGCTAGACTTTTTCTCGGTTGTGAGTCAAATGCCTAACCCTAGAGAACCTAAATTTTAATAAGTGGATCTTTAGAGAGTTTTTCTAAGAATCACTTGTCATAGGCTTCAAAGTAGCACTTGTTTAGAGTGAAATCTTGGAATTCATTGAAAATCTACGTATTAGACCTACATGCAGAAACAAGAAGGGAATGACACCTAAAGGTGCGTAGGAAGTTAGGGTGGATAGGTTAGATGTTGGTAGGATCAATTACATTGCGTTCCCCAACCGTTAATATATATTTTCGGATGTGGATGATTTAGCGTGAACTCAAAAGAAAGAGAAGTTTCCAATCCGGCTATAGAATCGAGCTAGACTTTTTGCGGTTGTGAATCAAATGCCTCACCCTAGAGAACCTAAATTTGAAGAAGCGGACCGTTAGAGAGTTTTTCTAAGAATCAATTGCATAGGCCTCAAAGTAGCACTTGTTTAGGGCGAAATCTTGGAATTCCATCGAAAATCTCGAGGTGGACCTACGTCTTTGAAATAAGAAGGGGAGCGACACGAAAGGTGCATAGGAAGTTAGGGAGGATAGGTTAGATGTTGGTAGGATCAATTACATTGCGTTCCCCAACCTGTTAATATATATTTACGGATTTGGATGATTTCAAGCGAACACAAAAGAAAGAGAAGTTTCCAATCCGACTATAGAATCGAGCTAGACTTTTTCGCGGTTGTGAATCAAATGCCTCACCCAAGAGAACCTAAATTTGAAGAAGCGGACCGTTAGAGAGTTTTTCTAAGAATCACTTGTCATAGGCCTCAAAGTAGCACTTGTTTAGGGGCGAAATCTTGGAATTCCATCGAAAATCTCTCTGGTGGACCTACATACTGAAATTAGAAGGGGGCGACACGAAAGGTGCATAGGAAGTTAGGGTGGATAGGTTAGATGTTGGTAGGATCAATTACATTGCGTTCCCCAACCGTTAATATATGTTTCGGATGTGACAATAGAGGCTGCCTGGCGCTAATTTAGCGCGAACTCAAAACAAAGAGAAGTTTCCAATCTTTGCTATAGAATCGAGCTAAACTTTTTTTCGCGGTTGTGAATCAAATGCCTAACCCTAGAGAACCTAAATTTTAATAAGCGGACCATTAGAGAGTTTTTCTAAGAATCACTTGTCATAGGCTTCAAAGTAGCACTTGTTTAGAGTGAAATCTTGGAATTCATTGAAAATCTACGTGGTGGACCTACATACCGAAACAAGAAGGAGAGCGACACGAAAGGTGCGTAGGAAGTTAGGGTGGATAGGTTAGATGTTGGTAGGATCAATTACATTGTTTCGCCAACCGTTAATATATATTTACGGATGTGGATGATTTCAGTAGCGAACTCAAAAGAAAGAGAAGTTTCCAATCCGGCTATAGAATCGAGCTAGACTTTTTTCGCGGTTGTGAATCAAATGCCTCACCCTAGGGAACCTAAATTTGAAGAAGTGGACCATTAGAGAGTTTTTCTAAGAATCACTTGTCATAGGCCTCAAAGTAGCACTTGTTTAGGCGAAATCTTGGAATTCCATCAAAAATCTACGGTGGACCTATGTCTTGAAATAAGAAGGGGAACGACACGAAAGGTGCATAGGAAGTTAGGGTGGATAGGTTAGATGTTGGTAGGATCAATTACATGGCGTTCCCCAACCGTTAATATATATTTCTGGATTTGGATGATTTCAGCGCGAACTCAAATGAAAGAGAAGTTTCCAATCCGACTATAGAATCGAGCTACACTTTTTCGTGGTTGTGAATCAAATGCCTCACCCTTGAGAACCTAAATTTGAAGAAGTGGACCATTAGAGAGTTTTTCTAAGAATCACTTGTCATAGGCCTCAAAGTAGCACTTGTTTAGGGCGAAATCTTAGAATTCCATCGAAAATCTCTAGTGGACCTACGTACTGAAATAAGAAGGGGAACGACACGAAAGGTGCATAGGAAGTTAGGGTGGATAGGTTAGATTTTGGTAGGATCAATTACATTGCGTTCCCCCAACGGTTAATATATGCTTTCGGATGTGACAATAGAGATGGCTGGCGCTAATTTCATTGCGAACTCAAAACAAAGAGAAGTTTGCAATCCTGCTATAGAATCGTGCTAGACTTTTTTTCGCGGTTGTGAATCAAATGCCCCGACCCTAGAGAACCTAAATTTGAAGAAGTGGACCATTAGAGAGTTTTTCTAAGAATCACTTGCATAGGCCTCAAAGTAGCACTTGTTTAGGGGCGAAATCTTGGAATTCCATCGAAAATCTCTCGGTGGACCTACGTCATTGAAATAAGAAGGGGAACGACACGACAGGTGCATAGGAAGTTAGGGTGGATAGGTTAGATGTTGGTAGGATCAATTACATTGCGTTCCCCAACCATTAATATATATTTCGGATTTGGATGATTTCGCCGCGAACCGAAAAAGAAAGTGAAGTTTCAATCCGGCTATAGAATCGAGCTAGACTTTTTCGCGGTTGTGAATCAAATGCCTCACCCTTGAGAACCTAAATTTGAAGAAGTGGACCATCGGAGAGTTTTTCTAAGAATCACTTGTCATAGGCCTCAAAGTAGCACTTGTTTAGGGCGAAATCTTAGAATTCCATCGAAAATCTCCGGTGGACCTACGTACTGAAATAAGATGGGGGAACGACACTAAAAAGGTGCATAGGAAGTTAGGGTGGATAGGTTAGATTTTGGTAGGATCAATTACATTGCGTTCCCCAACGGTTAATATATGTTTGGATGTGACAATAGAGATCGGCGGGCGCTAATTTCAGCCTTGAACTCAAAACAAAGAGAAGTTTCCAATCCTGCTATAGAATCGAGCTAGACTTTTTCGCGGTTGTGAATCAAATGCCTAACCCTAGAGAACCTAAGTTTTAATAAGTGGACCAATAGAGAGTTTTTCTAAGAATCACTTGTCATAGGCTTCAAAGTAGCACTTGTTTAGAGTGAAATCTTGGAATTCATTGAAAATCTACGTGGTCGACCTACATGCAGAAACAAGAAGGGGAGCGACACTAAAGGTGCGTAGGAAGTTAGGGTGGATAGGTTAGATGTTGGTAGGATCAATTACATTGCGTTCCCCAACCGTTAATATATATTTATGGATGTGGATGATTTCAGCGAACTCAAAAGAAAGAGAAGTTTCCAATCCAGCTATAGAATCGAAGCTAGACTTTTTTTGCGGTTGTGAATCAAATGCCTCACCCTAGGGAACCTAAATTTGAAGAAGTGGACCATTAGAGAGTTTTTCTAAGAATCACTTGCATAGGCCTCAAAGTAGCACTTGTTTAGGGGCGAAATCTTGGAATTCCATCGAAAATCTCGGTGGACCTACGTCTTGAAATAAGAAGGGGAACGACACGAAAGGTGCATAGGAAGTTAGGGTGGATAGGATAGATGTTGGTAGGATCAATTCCATTCGTTCCCCAACCGTTAATATATATATTTCTGGATTTTGATGATTTTTTCGCGAACTCAAGAGAAAGAGAAGTTTCCAATCCGACTATAGAATCGAGCTAGACTTTTTCGCGGTTGTGAATCAAATGCCTCACCCTTGAGAACCTAAATTTGAAGAAGTGGACCATTAGAGATTTTTTTTTAAGAATCACTTGTCATAGGCCTCAAAGTAGCTTGGTTGTTTAGGGCGAAATCTTAGAATTCCATCGAAAATCTCTCGGTGGACCTACGTCTTGAAATAAGAAGGGGAAGCGACACGAAAGGTGCATAGGAAGTTAGGGTGGATCGGTTAGATTTTGGTAGGATCAATTACATTGCGTTCCCCAAGCTGTTAATATATGTTTACGGATGTGACAATAGAGAGGCGGGCGCTAATTTCATTGTGAACACAAAACAAAGAGAAGTTTCCAATCTCGCTATAGAATCGAGCTAAACTTTTTTCGTGGTTGTGAATCAAATGCCTCACCCTAGAGAACCTAAATTTGAATAACTGGACCATTCTGAGTTTTTTCTAAGAATCACTTGTCATAGGCATCAAAGTAGCACTTGTTTAGAGTGAACTCTTGGAATTCATTAAAAATCTCTCTGTTGACCTACATGCAGAAACAAGAAGGGGAGCGACACAAAAAGGTACGTAGGAAGTTAGGGTGGATAGGTTAGATGTTGGTAGGATCAATTACAATGCGTTCCCCAACGGTTAATATATGCTTACGGATGTGACAATAGAGCGGTTGGCGCTAATTTCAGCGCGAACTCAAACAAAAAGAGAAGTTTGCAATCACGCTCTGAGAATCGAGCTAGACTTTTTTTCTCGGTTGTGAGTCAAATGCCTAACCCTAGAGAACCTAAATTTTAATAAGTGGATCTTTAGAGAGTTTTTCTAAGAATCACTTGTCATAGGCTTCAAAGTAGCACTTGTTTAGAGTGAAATCTTGGAATTCATTGAAAATCTCTGTGTCGACCTACATACCGAAACAAGAAGGGAATGACACGAAAGGTGCATAGGAAGTTAGGGTGGATAGGTTAGATGTTGGTAGGATCAATTACATTGCGTTCCCCCAACCGTTAATATATATTTACGGATGTGGATGATTTCGGTTGCGAACTCAAAAGAAAGAGAAGTTTCCAATCCGGCTATAGAATCGAGCTAGACTTTTTTGCGGTTGTGAATCAAATGCCTCACCCTAGAGAACCTAAATTTGAAGAAGCGGACCGTTAGAGAGTTTTTCTAAGAATCAATTGCATAGGCCTCAAAGTAGCACTTGTTTAGGGCGAAATCTTGGAATTCCATCGAAAATCTACGGTGGACCTACGTCTTTGAAATAAGAAGGGGAGCGACACGAAAGGTGCATAGGAAGTTAGGGAGGATAGGTTAGATGTTGGTAGGATCAATTACATTGCGTTCCCCAACTGTTAATATATATTTACGGATTTGGATGATTTAATTTAGCGAACACAAAAGAAAGAGAAGTTTCCAATCCGACTATAGAATCGGGCTAGACTTTTTCGCGGTTGTGAATCAAATGCCTCACCCTTGAGAACCTAAATTTGAAGAAGTGGACCATTAGAGAGTTTTTCTAAGAATCACTTGTCATAGGCCACAAAGTAGCACTTGTTTAGGGCGAAATCTTAGAATTCCATCGAAAATCTCTGGTGGACCTACGTACTGAAATAAGAAGGGGAACGACACGAAATGTGCATAGGAAGTTAGGGTGGATAGGTTAGATTTTGGTAGGATCAATTACATTGCGTTCCCCAACGGTTAATATATGTTTTCGGATGTGACAATAGAGGCTGGCGCTAATTTATTGCGAACTCAAAACAAAGAGAAGTTTCCAATCCGCTATAGAATCGAGCTAGACTTTTTCGCGGTTGTGAATCAAATGCCTAACCCTAGAGAACCTAAATTTTAATAAGTGGACCATTAGAGAGTTTTTCTAAGAATCACTTGTCATAGGCTTCAAAGTAGCACTTGTTTAGAGTGAAATCTTGGAATTCATTGAAAATCTACATTATTAGACCTACATACCGAAACAAGAAGGGAGCGACACGAAAGGTGCGTAGGAAGTTAGGGTGGATAGGTTAGATGTTGGTAGGATCAATTACACTGCGTTCCCCAACGGTTAATATATGCTTACGGATGTGACAATAGAGACTCTTTGTTGGCGCTAATTTCAGTATGAACTCAAAACAAAGAGAAGTTTGCAATCACCTTTCTGAGAATCGAGCTAGACTTTTTTCTCGGTTGTGAGTCAAATGCCTAACCCTAGAGAACCTAAATTTTAATAAGTGGATCTTTAGAGAGTTTTCTAATAATCACTTGTCATAGGCTTCAAAGTAGCACTTGTTTAGAGTGAAATCTTGGAATTCATTGAAAATCTACGTGTAGACCTACATACCGAAACAAGAAGGGGAATGACACGAAGGTGCGTAGGAAGTTAGGGTGGATAGGTTAGATGTTGGTAGGATCAATTACATTGCGTTCCCCAACCGTTAATATATATTTACGGATGTGGATGATTTCAGCTTGAACTCAAAGAAAGAGAAGTTTCCAATCCAGGCTATAGAATCGAAGCTAGACTTTTTTTGCGGTTGTGAATCAAATGCCTCACCCTAGAGAACCTAAATTTGAAGAAGCGGACCGTTAGAGTTTTTCTAAGAATCAATTGCATAGGCCTCAAAGTAGCACTTGTTTAGGGGGCGAAATCTTGGAATTCCATCGAAAATCTCACGGTGGACCTACGTCTTGAAATAAGAAGGGGGAGCGACACGAAAGGTGCATAGGAAGTTAGGGAGGATAGGTTAGATGTTGGTAGGATCAATTACATTGCGTTCCCCAACTGTTAATATATATTTACGGATTTGGATGATTTTTAGCGAACACAAAAGAAAGAGAAGTTTCCAATCCGACTATAGAATCGAGCTAGACTTTTTCGCGGTTGTGAATCAAATGCCTCACCCTTGAGAACCTAAATTTGAAGAAGTGGACCATTAGAGAGTTTTTCTAAGAATCACTTGTCATAGGCCACAAAGTAGCACTTGTTTAGGGCGAAATCTTAGAATTCCATCGAAAATCTCTGGGTGGACCTACGTCTTTGAAATAAGAAGGGGAGCGACACGAAATGTGCATAGGAAGTTAGGGTGGATAGGTTAGATTTTGGTAGGATCAATTACATTGCGTTCCCCAACGGTTAATATATGTTTACGGATGTGACAATAGAGGCTGGCTGGCGCTAATTTCAGCGAACTCAAAACAAAGAGAAGTTTTCAATCACGCTATAGAATCGAGCTAGACTTTTTCGCGGTTGTGAATCAAATGCCTAACCTAGAGAACCTAAATTTTTAATAAGTGGACCATTAGAGAGTTTTTCTAAGAATCACTTGTCATAGGCTTCAAAGTAGCACTTGTTTAGAGTGAAATCTTGGAATTCATTGAAAATCTGCAGGTAGACCTACATACCTAAACAAGAAGGGGAGCGACACCTAAAGGTGCGTAGGAAGTTAGGGTGGATAGGTTAGATGTTGGTAGGATCAATTACAATCGTTCCCCAACGGTTAAATATACGGATGTGACAATAGAGGGCGTTGGCGCTAATTTCAGCGCCAACTCAAAACAAAAGAGAAGTTTGCAATCACCTTTCTGAGAATCGAGCTAGACTTTTTTTCGGTTGCGAAGTCAAATGCCTAACCCTAGAGAACCTAAATTTTAATAAGTGGATCTTTAGAGAGTTTTTCTAAGAATCACTTGTCATAGGCTTCAAAGTAGCACTTGTTTAGAGTGAAATCTTGGAATTCATTGAAAATCTACGTATTAGACCTACATACCGAAACAAGAAGGGGAATGACACGAAAGGTGCGTAGGAAGTTAGGGTGGATAGGTTAGATGTTGGTAGGATCAATTACATTGCGTTCCCCAACCGTTAATATATATTTACGGATGTGGATGATTTCAAAGCGAACTCAAAAGAAAGAGAAGTTTCCAATCCGGCTATAGAATCGAAGCTAGACTTTTTTGCGGTTGTGAATCAAATGCCTCACCCTAGAGAACCTAAATTTGAAGAAGCGGACCGTTAGAGAGTTTTTTCTAAGAATCAATTGCATAGGCCTCAAAGTAGCACTTGTTTAGGGCGAAATCTTGGAATTCCATCGAAAATCTCTACGGTGGACCTACGTCTTTGAAATAAGAAGAGGAACGACCACTAAAGGTGCATAGGAAGTTAGGGAGGATAGGTTAGATGTTGGTAGGATCAATTACATTGCGTTCCCCAACCTGTTAATATATATTTACGGATTTGGATGATTTAAAAGTGAACACAAAAGAAAGAGAAGTTTCCAATCCGACTATAGAATCGAGCTAGACTTTTTGTGGGTTGTGAATCAAATGCCTCACCCTTGAGAACCTAAATTTGAAGAAGTGGACCATTAGAGAGTTTTTCTAAGAATCACTTGTCATAGGCCACAAAGTAGCACTTGTTTAGGGCGAAATCTTAGAATTCCATCGAAAATCTACGGTGGACCTACGTCTTGAAATAAGAAGGGGAGCGACACGAAATGTGCATAGGAAGTTAGGGTGGATAGGTTAGATTTTGGTAGGATCAATTACATTGCGTTCCCCAACGGTTAATATATGTTTACGGATGTGACAATAGAGGCCGGCGCTAATTTCAGCGAACTCAAAACAAAGAGAAGTTTCCAATCCTGCTATAGAATCGAGCTAGACTTTTTCGCGGTTGTGAATCAAATGCCTAACCCTAGAGAACCTAAATTTTAATAAGTGGACCATTAGAGAGTTTTTCTAAGAATCACTTGTCATAGGCTTCAAAGTAGAACTTGTTTAGAGTGAAATCTTGGAATTCATTGAAAATCTACGTATTAGACCTACATACCGAAACAAGAAGGGGAAGCGACACGAAAGGTGCGTAGGAAGTTAGGGTGGATAGGTTAGATGTTGGTAGGATCAATTACATTGCGTTCCCCAACCGTTAGTATATATTTCGGATGTGGATGATTTGGTAGCGAACTCAAAAGAAAGAGAAGTTTCCAATCCGGCTATAGAATCGAAGCTAGACTTTTTCAAGGGTTGTGAATCAAATGCCTCACCCTAGAGAACCTAAATTTGAAGAAGTGGACCATTAGAGAGTTTTTCTAAGAATCACTTGCATAGGCCTCAAAGTAGCGGGTTGTTTAGGGCGAAATCTTGGAATTCCATCGAAAATCTCTCGGTGGACCTACGTCATTGAAATAAGAAGGGGAACGACACTAAAGGTGCATAGGAAGTTAGGGTGGATCGGTTAGATTTTGGTAGGATCAATTACATTGCGTTCCCCAACCGTTAATATATGTTTACGGATGTGAAAATAGAGATGGCTGGCGCTAATTTCAGCGAACTCAAAAGAAAGAGAAGTTTCCAATCCGCTATAGAATCGAAGCTAAACTTTTTTCGTGGTTGTGAATCAAATGCCTCACCCTAGAGAACCTAAATTTGAATAAGCGGACCATTCTGAGAGTTTTTCTAAGAATCACTTGTCATAGGCTTCAAAGTAGCACTTGTTTAGAGTGAACTCTTGAAATTCATTGAAAATCTCTATGTTGACCTACATACCAGAAACAAGAAGGGAACGGCACAAAAGGTACGTAGGAAGTTAGGATGGATAGGTTAGATGTTGGTAGGATCAATTACATTGCGTTCCCCAACCGTTATTATATATTTACGGATGTGGATGATTTATTTGCGAACTTAAAAGAAAGAGAAGTTTCCAATCGGTTATAGAATCGAGCTAGACTTTTTTCAGCGGTTGTGAATCAAATGCCTCACCCTAGAGAACCTAAATTTGAAGAAGTGGACCATTAGAGAGTTTTTTCTAAGAATCACTTGTCATAGGCTTCAAAGTAGCACTTGTTTAGAGTGAAATCTTGGAATTCATTGAAAATCTACGTGTCAACCTACATACCGAAACAAGAAGGGAGCTTAAAAAGGTATGTAGGAAGTTAAGATGGATAGGTTAGATGTTGGTAGGATCAATTACATTGCGTTCCCCAACCGTTATTATATATTTACGGATGTGGATGATTTGGTAGCGAACTCAAAAGAAAGAGAAGTTTCCAATCCCGGCTATAGAATCGAGCTAAACTTTTTCGCGGTTGTGAATCAAATGCCTAACCCTAGAGAACTTAAATTTGAACAAGTGGACCATTAGAGAGTTTTTCTAAGAATCACTTGTCATAGGCTTCAAAGTAGCACTTGTTTAGAGTGAAATCTTGGAACTCATTGAAAATCTGCGGTAATGGACCTAAACGCACAAAAAGAAGAAGGGGTGCGACACGAAAGGAACGTAGGAAGTTAGGGTGGATACGTTAGATGTTGGTAGGATCAATTACAATGCGTTCCCCAACCGTTAGTATATATTTACGGATGTGGATGATTTCGCCACGAACTCAAAAGAAAGAGAAGTTTCCAATCCAGGCTATAGAATCGAGCTAGACTTTTTCGCGGTTGTGAATCAAATGCCTCACCCTAGAGAACCTAAATTTGAAGAAGTGGACCATTAGAGAGTTTTTCTAAGAATCACTTGCATAGGCCTCAAAGTAGCACTTGTTTAGGGCGAAATCTTAGAATTCCATCAAAAATCTCACGGTGGACCTACGTGCTTGAAATAAGAAGGGGAACGACACGAAAGGTGCATAGGAAGTTAGGGTGGATACGTTAGATGTTGGTAGGATCAATTACAATGCGTTCCCCAACCGTTAGTGTATATTTACGGATGTGGATGATTTCAAATTGTGAACTCAAAAGAAAGAGAAGTTTCCAATCCGGCTATAGAATCGAGCTAGACTTTTTCACGGTTGTTAATCAAATGCCTAACCCTAGAGAACCTAAATTTGAACAAGTGGACCATTAGAGAGTTTTTTCTAAGAATCACTTGTCATAGGCTTCAAAGTAGCACTTGTTTAGAGTGAAATCTTGGAACTCATTGAAAATATCGTAATGGACCTACATACCGAAAGAAGAAGGGGTGCGACACCTAAAGGTAAATAGGAAGTTAAGGTGGATAGGTTAGATGTTGGTAGGATCAATTACATTGCGTTCCCCGCCCGTTAATATATATTTCGGATGTGGATGATTTCGTTGTGAACTCAAAAAAAAAGAGAAGTTTCCAATCAGGCTATAGAATCGAGCTAGACTTTTTTCAAGGGTTGTGAATCAAATGCCTAACCCTAGAGAACCTAAATTTGAACAAGTGGACCATTAGAGAGTTTTTCTAAGAATCACTTGTCATAGGCTTCAAAGTAGCACATGTTTAGAGTGAAATCTTGGAATTCATTGAAAATCTACGTAATAGACCTACATACAGGAAACAAGAAGGGGAGCGACACGAAAGGTATGTAGGAAGTTAGGGTGGATACATTAGATGTTGGTAGGATCAATTACATTGCGTTCCCCAACAGTTAATATATGTTTACGGATGTGACAATAGGGGGGCGGGCGCTAATTTCAGCGAACTCAAAACAAAGAGAAGTTTCCAATCTGCTATAGAATGGAGCCTAAACTTTTTCGTGGTTGTGAATCAAATGCCTCACCCTAGAGAACCTAAATTTGAATAAGTGGACCATTAGAGAGTTTTTCTAAGAATCACTTGTCATAGGCTTCAAAGTAGCACTTGTTTAGAGTGAACTCTTGGAATTCATTGAAAATCTACGTATTAGGCCTACATGCAGAAACAAGAAGGGGAGCGACACGAAAGGTGCGTAGGAAGTTAGGGTGGATAGGTTAGATGTTGGTAGGATCAATTACATTGCTTTCCCCAACCATTATTATATATTTCGGATGTGGATGATTTTATTGCGAACTCAAAAGAAAGAGAAGTTTCCAATCCAGGCTATAGAATCGAGCTAGACTTTTTTTGCGGTTGTGAATCGAATGCCTAACCCTAGAGAACCTAAATTTGAACAAGTGGACCATTAGAGAGTTTTTCTAAGAATCACTTGTCATAGGCTTCAAAGTAGCACTTGTTTAGAGTGAAATCTTAGAATTCATTGAAAATCTACGTATCGACCTACATACCAGAAAAGAAGAAGGGGAGCGACACGAAAGGTACGTAGGAAGTTAAATTTGGATCGTTAGATGTTGGTAGGATCAATTACATTGCGTTCCCCAACCATTAATATATATTTACGGATGTGGATGATTTTAGTGAACTCAAAAGAAAGAGAAGATTCCAATCAGGCTATATAATCGAGCTAGACTTTTTTTTGTTGTGAATCAAATGCCTCACCCTAGAGAACCTAAATTTGAAGAAGTGGACCATTAGAGAGTTTTTCTAAGAATCACTTGTCATAGGCCTCAAAGTAGCACTTGTTTAGGGCGAAATCTTGGAATTCCATCGAAAATCGGTGGACCTACGTGCGAAATAAGAAGGGGAACGACATGAAAGGTGCATAGGAAGTTAGGGGTGGATAGGTTAGATGTTGGTAGGATCAATTACATTGCGTTCCCCAATCGTTATTATATATTTACGGATGTGGATGATTTCAAATTGAACTCAAAAGAAGCGAGAAGTTTCCAATCCGGCTATAGAATCGAAGCTAGACTTTTTTTCGCGGTTGTGAATCAAATACCTCATCCTAGAGAACCTAAATTTGAAGAAGTGGACCATTAGAGAGTTTTTCTAAGAATCACTTGTGATAGGCTTCAAAGTAGCACTTGTTTAGAGTGAAATCTTGGAATTCATTGAAAATCTACGTGTCAACCTACATACAGAAACAAGAAGGGGAAGCGACACAAAAGGTATGTAGGAGGTTAAGGTGGATAGGTTAGATGTTGGTAGGATCAATTACATTGCGTTCCCCAACCGTTAATATATGTTTTGGATGTGACAATAGAGCTGCTAGGCGCTAATTTCAGTGTGAACTCAAAACAAAGAGAAGTTTCCAATCCCGCTATAGAATCGAGCTAAACTTTTTTGTGGTTATGAATCAAATGCCTCACCCTAGAGAATCTAAATTTGAATAAGTGGACCATTAGAGAGTTTTTCTAAGAATCACTTGTCATATGCTTCAAAGTAGCACTTGTTTAGAGTGAACTCTTGGAATTCATTGAAAATCTACGTATTCGACCTACATACCGGTAAAACAAGAAGGGAAAGCGACACGAAAAGGTAACGTAGGAAGTTAGGGTGGATAGGTTAGATGTTGGTAGGATCAATTACATTGCTTTCCCCAACCATTATTATATATTTCGGATGTGGATGATTTTGTGAACTCAAAAGAAAGAGAAGTTTCCAATCAGGCTATAGAATCGAGCTAGACTTTTTAAGGGTTGTGAATCAAATACCTCATCCTAGAGAACCTAAATTTGAAGAAGTGGACCATTAGAGAGTTTTTCTAAGAATCACTTGTGATAGGCTTCAAAGTAGCACTTGTTTAGAGAGAAATCTTGGAATTCATTGAAAATCTTTGTGTCAACCTACATACCGAAACAAGAAGGGGAACGACACGAAAGGTATGTAGGAAGTTAAGGTGGATAGGTTAGATGTTGGTAGGATCAATTACATTGCGTTCCCCAACCGTTAATATATGTTTCGGATGTGACAATAGAGGCTGGCGGGCGCTAATTTCAAGCGCGAACTCAAAACAAAGAGAAGTTTCCAATCCGCTATAGAATCGAGCTAAACTTTTTTTGTGGTTATGAATCAAATGCCTCACCCTAGAGAACCTAAATTTGAATAAGTGGACCATTAGAGAGTTTTTCTAAGAATCACTTGTCATATGCTTCAAAGTAGCACTTGTTTAGAGTGAACTCTTGAAATTCATTGAAAATCTACGTGTCGACCTACATACCAGAAACAAGAAGGGGAGCGACACGAAAGGTACGTAGGAAGTTAGGGTGGATAGGTTAGATGTTGGTAGGATCAATTACATTGCTTTCCCCAACCATTATTATATATTTACGGATGTGGATGATTTTAGTTTGAACTCAAAAGAAAGAGAAGTTTCCAATCAGGCTATAGAATCGAGCTAGACTTTTTCGCGGTTGTGAATCAAATGCCTAACCCTAGAGAACCTAAATTTGAACAAGTGGACCATTAGAGAGTTTTTCTAAGAATCACTTGTCATAGGCTTCAAAGTAGCACTTGTTTAGAGTGAAATCTTGGAATTCATTGAAAATCTCCTGGATTAGAGCCTACATAAAGAAAGAAGAAGGGAACGACACTAAAGGTGCGTAGGAAGTTAATTTTGGATACGTTAGATGTTGGTAGGATCAATTACATTGCGTTCCCCAACCGTTAATATATATTTACGGATGTGGATGATTTATTGTGAACTCAAAAGAAAGAGAAGTTTCCAATCCGGCTATATAATCGAGCTAGACTTTTTTTTGTTTGTGAATCAAATGCCTCACCCTAGAGAACCTAAATTTGAAGAAGTGGACCATTAGAGAGTTTTTCTAAGAATCACTTGTCATAGGCCTCAAAGTAGCACTTGTTTAGGGCGAAATCTTGGAATTCCATCGAAAATCTGGTGGACCTACGTGCAGAAATAAGAAGGGGAACGACATGAAAGGTGCATAGGAAGTTAGGGTGGATAGGTTAGATGTTGGTAGGATCAATTACATTGAGTTCCTCAACCGTTAATATATATTTACGGATGTGGTTGATTTGTGCGAACTCAAAAGAAAGAGAAGTTTCTAATCGGCTATATAATCGAGCTAGACTTTTTTTGCGGTTTGTGAATCAAATGCCTCACCCTGGAGAACCTAAATTTGAAGAAGTGGACCATTAGAGAGTTTTTCTAAGAATTACTTGTCATAGGCCTCAAAGTAGCACTTGTTTAGTGCAAAATCTTGGAATTCCATCGAAAATCACGGTGGACCTACGTGCAGAAATAAGAAGGGAACGACACAAAAGGTGCATAGGAAGTTAGGGTGGATAGGTTAGATGTTGGTAGGATCAATTACATTGCGTTCCCCAACCGTTAATATATATTTACGGATGTGGATGATTTCGTAGCGAACTAAAAAGAAAGAGAAGTTTCCAATCCGGCTATAGAATCGAGCTAGACTTTTTCGCGGTTGTTAATCAAATGCCTCACCCTGGAGAACGTAAATTTGAAGAAGTGGACCATTAGAGTTTTTCTAAGAATCACTTGTCATAGGCCTCAAAGTAGCACTTGTTTAGGGCGAAATCTTAGAATTCCATCAAAATCTACGGTGGACCTACATCTTGAAATAAGATGGGGAGCGACACTAAAGGTGCATAGGAAGTTAGGGTGGATAGGTTAGATGTTGGTAGGGTCAATTACATTGCGTTCCCCAACCGTTAATATATGTTTACGGATGTGACAATAGAGGCTGCTTTGGCGCTAATTTCAGTAGTGAACTCAAACAAAGAGAAGTTTTCAATTGTCACACCCCAAAATTTCCATTTTGGGTTGTGCATAGAAAACACAAAATAAAATAAAAGATTTCAAAGTTTATATAAAATTTTCCAAGTTTAGTTAATTTAGTGCAAATTTGGTTATAAAAAAATGTTTTTAAACTCTTTTTGAATTAATTTGATGGGTGGTTTCTTGATGTGAACTTTGTTTGTTGCTTCTATTGTGAGTGTGAAAAGTTTTCAAAATGCGTTTCATAGTAAGTCGTCTACCTCTCTCGCATGTCTACATCTTTTTCCTATACAATCAAATCCTTGCTTCACCACTTAACCCTTCACACGGAGTATCTCGTAAGCTTATTCTTCTGTCTAAATCATTTCTTTGAGTTCATCATTCATAGATATATCTCTAAAATCTTCCGAGAATTATTCAGGGCTTTTACAAGTTTTTCTAAGCTTTTAAGTGAGACTTTTCTTTTTTTTTTAAATCCTCTCAAATATCTCTTCATGAACATCAAATACTTTATTTGTATTCATGAACCTTCAATTGTCTTTTTGTAATTTTTCTGTAGTTTTTGGAATTTTGGAAATAGTTTTTAGTGATTTAAAATGATTTCAGCTTTTTTAGGAATTGTTTTTGCTCTAAAAATAATTTTCTAAAAAATCGAAATTAAGAAAATTTGAAACTTCGAGGAAACCCTACATATAAAGGGAGTTGCTATATCTCTTTCACAAGAAATTTGACCAAGATTTCTTGCAACAAAACCTGGACCCTTGGATCATCATCCAAGGGTGGGACTAGTCATCGATTAATTGACTTGACAATTGATTTGGACCCTTGACAATTGACAAAGCAGCGTGCGGTGCGGGGACTACTTCTTAACGGACCCGCCTACGTAGCGGGTACCGGATCTACCCATTAACCCAAGTGCATTGCCCATTTGAGTCACGATGCAGCCACGAGACTAATTAAATTAATACACAAAAATTACAATTGTGCCAATGCACCATTTGAGTCACGATGCGACCACGGGACCAATTAATACACAAAAAATTATAGTTGTGCCAATGCACCCTCCAACAAGAAAGAAACTCCACCCCCTCAATCAAACCTTGATCTAGTGGAGATTTAGAGTGTAGAAAAGGGTGAAAAATAGAGAAAAAGCACAAGAAGATGAACTAGAAGACTGGAAAAGCGGATCAAGCTACTAGAAAGGTATGTGCCCTTGAATTGGTTGCCTTTGTCATTGTTTCTCCTGTGTTGTCCTCTGTTGTATCTGTCTTCATCCTCATGAACGACCATCTCGAACAACGCCCACCGTTCCTTCTTGCCCTCAGGTTGGTTGCTTCTATCCTTGTTAGTCCTCCTTGTCCTCATGCGATCTGTCTTTATCTTGGTGTCGAGGGCCATCTCTGAACACACATGCCCACCGTTCCTTGTTGTTAGGCAATGTAGGATATGTAGGAATCAAAATTTTATATACTCATCAATAAAATTGCAGTTAACTATATTTGCAATTTAGAGTATTATAATTTGCAATCAAAATCCTACACAATTAGGCTTGTTGTTCTAGTTATAAAATCAATCTAATGTTAAGCGCAATTTGGGTGTGGACTATCACAAAGCACTCATCGATGGCCTCGGTGAGTCCCTCCTCCAAAACCAACCCAAAAATGCTAGGAAGCTATGTCAGACATAGGAGTAACATGTACAGAACACTAGATTAACAACGGTATGCACTTGTCACAAAAACTACTCGATTTGTTACCCAACATCAACAACAATTAACAAGCAAGGACACTATCACAACAGCATGTGGACTGCATATCACTTGCCTTTTAAGCTTTTACGGAATCTGATGCAATTTGGGCAATACCATTTTCCCTTGGGCTGCTCCTTGACACCCACACAGCCATAGTGATACCACTCGATTTGCACTGCAGTGAAACAGTGATAATAAAATAAAATAAGCACAGGCATGAAAATGGAACTCGTCAAACTGGAATACAGCAGTGAAACAAAGGATATGAGGGTCACATACGTTAGTATTCTCGCATGCCACCATCTCACCATAGCTGGCTACTCATACCATGTACCTGCAGAAAGTTGACAAAAGATCCTAGTTCTCAAAAAGAAATGTAAATATCTAGGTAGAGAAAAACACATGTAGTTCATAACGTGATACACAGGCATTCTAGATGCAACAAAATGCTAAATTCTAGATTAGCCAATTGTACCCAAGAGGATCCACTTATGTTTTTCTAAAAGTGTTGACAGGACAGCTACACAGTCCAAATATTAACTAGAGCTGGAAATTTATACCTTCTTGTTGCAGATTCTTCAGTTTCAAACATCATTCTAAACCGCGAGCTAAGTGGTAGTTGGTTTCTATAGATTACCTTGTTGGTTGAAAACTAGAGGCCAATTTAATTACCTTGCTATTGGCAGCTCCCGCAGAACAATATCGAGAACTTGCAAGGCTTCTTGAGGAGCCTCAGCCTGCCTTCTAGCTAAAAAATGCTCCGGATGATGGAGATCAGCCCTTGCAGACAAATTTAATGACTACCTTGTATGTTTTCTTACGCCTAGACATAAAAGACAATAGGAATTGTCAAACCGAATATGCTATTTTATAGGTGAAGAAAACATTGACAAAATGGCTCAAGGATACCTCTCGACTCTAGAACCATCATCTTCCTCAAGTAGAGTGATGTGAAATTCTTTTTGAAGTGAATGGCAAAGTGGACCAGCCATGTATAGGCTCCTTCTACCATCATAGCTGGAAGCCGCCCTCCTAAGTATGACATCTTGTGCGGCTTCACCCAGCTCTTCCATGTGAGCGGTTCACAATGCGGGATGTAACTTAGGGGTGATTGAAACCGATAGGATGCACCACATCATTAAAATTCAGAGTAGAAAACATTTAGGCAAGGCTATAAAGATTCAAGAGAATGTTCAAAGGGATAGACCAACGTACATCATGCGATGAAGATCCTTGTCGGAGTAATTCAACAAAGAAATGATTTGCCTTCACCAAAACACGATGCCAATAGATCGAGAGAAAATTGTTCATATTACACCCACCCGAAATTGTGCCAAAAATCATATCTTTCTTATAGTAGAAAAACTACGAGCATGGCGCATGCTTACCCAACAAAATATGCAAAGTAGATTTTTTTTTTGGAAAGAGAGCCATTCAGTCTCATCGATCGTGCATTGTGGCGAAAACAAGGCTACTAGCTCAGCCTAAGAAATTTCATTTGTCGTCTCAATATCTAGTAAGGTAATGAATGAATTACGTGAGCGATAACCAACATCTAGGATAACAAACCAATGACTCTGCACTTGCTACTCCTCAAAGTCTTTGACTCAAGGCAATGGTAGAACCTTGAAATGGAAGATAGATCATTTTACAATCAACAACGACTACTCAGCCACAAGTAAGTAAATACAACATTTTGTACTTACTAATGTCGGGGAGGTCCATTTCAAGACAAACGGGATCCACAAGCTAAAAGCCATCCATGTTTGACATGTCCTAGAACAAATAAGAGAGTCATGACCTAGCACAAAGGACAAAATACAAGATAAAGGCAGTGGGTAGAGGACAATACAAGGAGCAATACAATACAATACAATACAAGGGACAATATAATAAAAGGCACAATACAAGGGACAAGACAAGGGACTATACAGCACAATCAACATTACAATACAGTAAAAAGTACAAGACAAGGGACAATCCAAACACAATATGCAGGTCCCTGTGATGACTTCGCGTCTCGACCTCGAGGGCCTAACGGCCCACTCGGCCTCGAAGCGAAAGTGTTACTTTCAAAAGGCGCCTTCAGCGCAAGGTTTATATAGGGAATCAAGCGATGTCATTTTGTACTTTGTTGTCTTGTATCGCAGGATCCCAGCTTGTTTTTAAACAATTTGTTTTTATTACAAGGGACAATACAGGGACAAAACATCAGACATAAACAAGGTTATAGAGTTCACAATTTTTAGTGTATTATAACACTAGCAATTGAAAACCAATCATAAAATGCTACTGACCCTCCCCCCCTCCACTCCACTCCCCCAACAAGCAAAACATTGGACTAGGAGGATAAAAAATCACTTAGGCCTCGTTTGGCTGCTGGGGACCGGAACTCACTTGTGAAGAACACCACGTCGGTGTTGGGTGATCCCCCGCGTGCCCACCCAATCCCTTGACAGCCCCCACCCGATCCCCTCCCATGCACTTTTTTAAATTTGGTTTGGATCGCTGCTGATTCGACGGAGGGGCAGAGAGATTGAAAAATACTATCCAAAAGCTGAGCTAGAGTACTAGCATTTATTTCTAAAGTTTGAAAAAAGAAACAAAAAAGATAGAGCAGCCAAACAATTTTTTTGTGAAATAAAAAATGGATAAAATAACTGAGACTTTCTTTTAGAAAATCTGAAAAAAAAAAAACAGCTGCAAACAAGTGATATTGCATGATCTAAATCTGTGCAGACTCATCTCATCAACAATTTAATATAACATTTTATACAAAGTTACAAACTAGGTTTATACCAAATTAAATATCTTTGTTGGTCTTCAAACCGGATGCTAAAACATATTGCAACCTTGCGTTCTTTTCTAGGCAATATTGCATAAAGTCTTTCATACCGTCAGCCCCTACAAAGCAGTAATCAAAGGAAACTTGGTTAACTGTCTTTACACTTGGCTTTTCAACACAAAGGACTGGAAAGTAGCACACAGATCCATTTTCAGCTAGTAAGTCATACTAACACAAAGAAATATTTTTTGCGTGCTTACTACTCCTATGCAGCATACTATGAAATATTTTTCCTTATTAAAAGAAATTCTATGTTTGAAACAGATTAAATTTAACTGAACTTGTAATATTCAGTGAAGAAATTTAATAGGGCAGCACCTAACAAGCTAATTGTCCATGTCCAGACATAAAATCATTTTTAGACTGAATTGCTCTACATCTGTTAAACACCATCAGACTGAATAAACAGAGTTTTACGGAGAACATGGCATCAAGAAAACTACATCAATCTCATACTCACTTCCTGAGAAAAAGAACAATAACTAGGAAAGCAAGATCTATATAGCTTAATGCCAACTAGAGATAGCAGTAATAGAACAGTGAACATGGCAACTAGAGAACTTATAGTTGTTATAAGATTGCAGTCATCTAAGTCAGCTATGTAGCTGTAGTAGATATGATGAATATAATTTTTTTCTTTCTGAACTCTCTGCCGTCCATCTACAATTGTGCAATAAAAATCACATCATATAAGTTTGGATTTGGAAAAGAGTATAAATTGGCTTGTACTCACGTATTAACAAGGTGTCAATTGCATCTGTACTAACTGAACAGGAAAAGAAAACAGGGAGAAGAACAATAAAGCTAATCCACACATGGTCATAGCTAGCACATTTTGAATATATAACTGCAACAGCTACTATGCATGATCTGGACTTCCGTACACTGAATGCCCATTGCTAGCACAAACTAGAATGATGAACAAAAACAAACTGTGCAACGTCAAATCTGAATGCCCATTGCTAGCACAAACTAGAATGATGTACCAAAACAAACTGTGCAACGTCAAATCTGAATGCCCATTGCTAGCACAAGGGAGAGCTACCAGAAAGAGAGAGCTACCAGACTGGACCTCGAGATGATGGAGCAAAGCCACCTCCGGGGAAGAAGCCTCTTATTTCCAAGAAGATTTCTCTAAAAAAGGCCTATACAAAAGAAAACTGATCTCCAGTTTGACATCAGAAGCATATATCTCCACGTCAATCATAATAGTTCAAGAGTCCATCTTCATTCGGTTATCGATCAGGTTGTTTCCAAAACCATGTGAACTGTAACGAAAACTAATGTTTCAAACATCATATTAAAGGGATCTAAACGTCTAATCGAGACAGGAGCTGCAAAGTTCCTGAGGCTTCAGGACTACATGGTCTTGTATAGAACTAACACAACCATCACTAGATAACTTAGCTGAGAAATGTGTCGTTTTCTTATTAGATTTAATATTTAATGGAAAAAGCGATGACTAGATTATTTTTTAGTTCGAGAAACTGAATATTACTAAAAAAAATGCATCCACTCAAGTATCTCACTAGTTTACACCCTGAAAATACTGACAAAATTAAGGCTTCAAACTCAAACCATCCATGATGGGACAGACCTGAAAAAATTCATTGCTCATAAAGACGACGAAACCTAAACAAAATGGTTACAGGTTTCCTCAGGGGAAAAACATCCATATTACACCAAGACTCGAATCTGCAGTGCTACTCATTGCTCATAAAGACTCGAATATCACCAATATCAACCACTCACAAAAACAAGCATGTATTATAGAAACTAATATGATGAACTATAGCATATACTTATAATGCTTTCAGCCCCAATATTGGTGCCAAAGAAGACAATGGAGCTATATATTTGTTATAAAAAAAACTAGAATCAGGTACCAAGCTAGAAAACCAGTTATACACATTGAACTTGGAAGTTCATTCACCTTGAGCAACGATGGATTGGCTTATCAGCCATAGACTTATGTTATCTATATCAACATGTCACCTATAATACTCTAGACACACTGAGATATAGACATTGCAGATTAAATAGACACACACTGAGAAAAATGAAAATGTATTACAAATTACAAAACAGTAATGAAAAAAATTGCACGTTTGAACAACTGAAATTTATACTATTGAAAAATGCAATATCAATCTTGTAAGCTTACTTGGGAATTCAAATCCTTCACAAGTAAATAGAGCGACATTTCTCCATCTAATATAAACCAAATAGTAGCTGACACCTGAAATTAACAACGAATAGATCAAAACATTGTATTCTTTTTCTGGAGTTGACTCAAGCATAACCACAATATATGACAGTATGACAAGATCATGCAAAAAATAGAAAAACTACGATAGGATAGAGCTACTTTGCACAAATTCCACCATAAAAACAGATGATAAGGAAAATAGTCTAGTGAAGTCCCATCTTATAGCAAAAGAGTTTGTTTAGACACAACATTACCTGCAATTCCTTTGGAGTAAGCAGCTCCACAAGGCTTATGTGAACGACAATGAATGGTTTTTGACATTGATTGCTAAGGTGTAAGCATTTGGAACAGGATTCTGCCTTATGTACAAGTCAGGAGCTTCTGAGTTCAAGAGCGTTGCAGCCTCAGCCAACAGTTGGTGACGATCTAGAAGCTGAAAGAGAACAAATCATTAGCTCCTTAAATTACAGTAATCCTTGTTCTTCATTCTTAATTGATGATATCTGATGAACACATATACAAAAATGAAAACATATTACAAATTACAGAAAGATAATGATAAAATTGCACTTATCAAATAGTGCAATTTCTAGAATTGAAAAAATGAAATTACAGGAAGTTTGGTAAACTCCCATGCTGGCACACGCACCTTGGTGTTTAATTCTCAGGCCTAAAGAAACAAAGAGCTATAGAGAACAAATATTCAGCAAAATTACAGAATCAACCCTCAAGGCCTCAACATAAGAGAAAATGCTCCTACTAATGTTAGCAAAAAAAGTCATAGAAAGCTAGTCACTATACAAACCTGATTACCTAAAGACAGCTCACTACACAATGGAAATATGTTTCATTCGCTGAAAGCAATTGAAAACAAGCATTCACAAGTGAGGTGGTCATAAGGAGAGACTAAGTGTCTGCAGAATGCAACTTGGCACAAATTTTGTTCTAAAAAAAACACTCATAAGTCAATCAGTCAAACAAACCATTTTGAGCATCTGACTTTGGAAAACGAGAAGTTGCTTCCTAATTGCTTGATAGGAACTTGGCATAGGTATATTACAACACGAAGAAATGAATTTTATCATTGAGTAATTTTCTGGAGTTTAATTAGTCAGTCCTGATCATTTACCTTGTGCACTGAAACAAGACAAGGCGGACCAAATTTTTTATCGTAGCAACTCATGGGCCAGAAGCTAATTAATTCGGAAAAATGGAAAGGGAAAAATGATAAAAGAACTTGACAGCATTCAAGCATTAGACAAGCACCATGCTAGTCTGACACATCATGAGACACATCCTGCATCCCTGTATACGAAATCAAGAGACATGAGACAGAGAGAGAGAGAGAGAGAGTTGTGTTTATCAAAATATACAAACCACAAACCTTTAAAAAAGACTTGTAACTAAGTGGTAGTAGTCTCTAAGCTGAATTGTTTTACGTTGCTAGGCTCACGACAAGCTTAAACGAGGAGTGTTAAACATCCATGCCATGAACGAAATAAAATATGGTATACGGATCCTTCAAAATATGGTACTGTTGTCTCCATGCCTTCCATGATTCTGATCCCTGACCATTAGCCAATACATACAGTGCTGCAGAATAAGAGAACACAAGATTCAGATAGGGATTATAGTTGATAGCACGAGCCATAATCGACTGTAGTACAGTTGTAGCACTAGCAGTCTAGCACCCTCTCTTTTGAGAAGGATTCAGACAGAGGAAAAGCTACACCAAAATTGGCATAACCTAGCTAGAACTAGCCACTATAGATACATTGATCACAGCATAGGCAGTGAAAACAAGGGAAACGGGAAGGGAAGATTTGTCACTAATATAGCAGAGTAAATCACCAGTCAGAGCGACGCCCAGCCCACCTCCCAATATTCCCAATGACATCTGATTGAAATTGGATTGGATTTACCTGCACATGTGCCTGCGTGAATCACAAATTGGATTGGATTTACCAACACACCGAAATGACTAGATTAGAGGTGGGAAGAACAGCATCCGACCAAATCGAAGAAACAACACAGGACATTCAATACATGCATACAACACAAACAACTCAGATCCATGGATAAAAAGGAGACAACAAGAGAGAAATCACGAACCCTAGCGCGGAATACTCAAGTAAGCCTCGCGTCGTCTCGAGCCGCCGGCCCAAGGCAAACCTTCTTGCCAGCCAGGGCTCGCACGCCAAGTTCACCTCTCAACCACTTCTCCTCGGGCTCCCACACCACCGCGGGGGGCACGGGAGGGCGTCCACCACCGGCGGGGTAGGGCATCCATCACTAGCGGCTCCACGGGGGGCAGCTCGTCGAGCTCAATCACAGACAAGGGGTGTGGAGTTGGGGACGGGCACCGTCACCGCGAGGGATGGGCCGCCGAGCGCCTTGCTCCATCGCCGATGCCCCTTTGCGCTATTGGTCCATCCGACGCGGCCGCACGTGCGTCGCTCCTCCACCGGGGCCACTTTGATGCTGAAGGGGGGAGGAGAAGCGGATGCTGCAGCACCACCTCACCGGAGATAGAGGAGAGCGGCGAGACGGAAATGGGTCAGGAAAGAGGGAGTGAGAGGGGGCGGAGGGAACGGGGGCTGCTCGATATGGCGTGGTGTTAACGGTGCTTCTACGCCCAATACAACATCGAACCCAATACAACATCGAACCCGCCACGAACTTTGGACCGGACCTCGGACGGACATATCCTTGGCTCGCCGCGTGTCGCAAAGAGAGGTGGAAGATTTCTTTCAACAGGGCGAGATAGGAAAAGTGACATATAAATACATGCGGTCTTCTTCTCGACGCCCTGATTCCAGATCTGAAAACCCCATCCCGAGCCGCCACTCGTAGCGCTCTGTACGCCTTGCCGAAGTTCGAAAAGCTATGTTTTCGGCGAGCTCTCCGGCGATCCTTTCTGGCCAGCTTGATCGTCCCCGATGGAAACCGTCTCCACCACGAGGTAGATCTCGTCGTTCTCTACGCCGCGGTATACTCGTTTGCTGGAATCCATCATCGTTTGACTGAGTTTCCCCTTCATTCTTCTTTTCTGGCGAAGTTTTCCGGCGAACTCCATGGACGTCGTCTGTTCTTCATCTTTCAGGCCACCGACGTGAACCCGGCCTCCTCCGGTGTCCCGAACCTGACGAGATCGTCCTTCGAGATCCACCCGCGACCTCTCGCCGGACTCGCCCACCTGGCTGCAGGAGGCAGCAGCGCCGCCGTCGTGCCTTTGCGCGCGTGCAGGCAGTCTGCTCGACCCGCACTGCCATCCGTCGCCGCTGCTCCCTTGGCGCACTTCCTGGCGCCACCGCGCCGCCGCTGGTCCTCCGGTCGGTCGACCTTGGCCCAGGGCCAAGCTCCCTCTCCCTCCCGTGATTTGCATCAGCAGCTCCATGGCTGTTCGTGGCTGTTCGTGTGGAGGCACGAACGAACAGGGAAGACAAAGGTACAAGATGAAGTAATTACAAGTTGCCATCGCCTAGTTAATTACGAAACTGCTATCCAGTTTATAATCTTAGTTGTCTCTTCGTTTTATGTCCAAATCGATCCGTTCCGGTTGCGTTAGTTTCGTAGCGTCGCGATCTTCGCAGTAGTGCTGAAGTTCTTCATGTCACATGCATAAGATTTTGTTAAGTCAAATAATTATTTGATTAATGTTTTATGTAATTTGTTTTCTAATTAAAATCAATATAGGTTTTACACCTCGGTGATTTCGGAATAAAATGCCAATGTGATTAATTGCTAATCTTAACATGTTTCTAAATTATAATTTGTTTAGATCGAACACGTTCCATATGATAACTTGTTTACCTCTCATGTGTAATCAATTTATTTTGCAAAGATAAAATTAAACATGATTAAATTATATGACATGTTCACAAATAAAATATGTCTACATCCAACTCGATTTTGAATTCAAATTTGATGTGACTAATCCAAATTAATGTTATTCACATGATTTTCATATATTAAAAAGAAGTCAAGCATGTAGGTTTTCCAATCTTTTATATTTATAATTTAAACCCACGGTAGTAGTTTCTTTTTAACGATAGCTCGTTATCGGCGATTCTTTGCGTTTCTCGATCGTAGCAATGTGTTATTTCTTTGCATGTTATTTTTATTTTGCTATGATTGGTGTATTGTTCATTTTGTTCTCTTGTTTGTATATGTGGTGTTTGCTACGAGTAGAACAAGAACCGCTTGTTGGTGATGAAGATTGGAAGTTGATGATTTGGAAGCAACATATGAGAAAGTTGGAGCAATTATAAAAGGCAAGTATAGTTTTTGGGATATGCTAGCTTTAAACCATGATCATATGACTTGATTAATGTTTATGCCCCGAGCGTTAAATGTGAATTGTTTAGCAACATGTGGACTTGTACGTAAGTGGTCACAGGGACTTGATGCAATTTGTGAGGGCTATATGGCTCGGCTTTAGTCGGTCAAAGGACCTTACCTATCTTTGTTGGTGGTTTGCGGAATGGGAGAAACGGGGTTGTATCGCTCGTTGGCCACTAATATTTTTAGATGAACCTTTGAAAGGCTTTATATGATTCTCGGTGTTTTGGGTCTAGCTAACCCGTGCATTTGAGGATCATGACTCACGGTGAATGTGTACACCTCTGCAAGCGAGAGTTTAAAATTGGTATATCGGCCGTGCTCACGGTCACGGCGGCATTGGAACTCTTGCATTAAAGATAATGACCCATGCTTGTTTAATAGTTCATAATTTATCGTTTATGCTCTACATTATTATGTTATCGTGATCATGGGTTATTGGTAAGGTATTGCCTTACTATATTTGCTGAGTTCGACATGGACTCACCCTTGCTATTTCACCACACCAGTTTATAGCAATAGTTGCTTGGAAGACCAATGGAGTCTCGAAGTTCTCTTAGAATACTGATAGAAGTGCTAGGCATATGTTACCCCTAGTCGGTAGTCCACTGTGAAGATTGGAGCTTAAAGATTAGTTAACGTTGTGCAAACTCTCGATGTAAGTGTTGTTTATATGTACATTTCAAGCTATATAACATTGTTTTACGATATACTTTATTACGTTGTCATATGTGTGGACTTCACGGGCACACATATGGTGAGTGTCTCGGTCTTCTTTGGAAAACCGGGCGTGACACCAATCTGCTATAGAATCGAGCTAGACTTTTTCGCGGTTGTGAATCAAATGCCTAACCCTAGAGAACCTAAATTTGAATAAGTGCACCACTAGAGAGTTTTTCTAAGAATCACTTGTCATAGGCCTCAAAGTAGCACTTGTTTGGAGTGAAATCTTGGAATTCATTGAAAATCTACGTGTCAACCTACATACCGAAACAAGAACGGGAGCGACACGAAAGGTGCGTAGGAAGTTAAGGTGGATAGGTTAGATGTTGGTAGGATCAATTACATTGCGTTCCCCAACCGTTAATATATATTTACGGATGTGGATGATTTTATTGTGAACTCAAAAGAAAGAGAAGTTTCCAATCCCAGGCTATAGAATCAAGCTAGACTTTTTCGCGGTTGTGAATCAAATACCTCACCCTAGAGAACCTAAATTTGAACAAGTGGACCATTAGAGTTTTTCTAAGAATCATTTGTCATAGGCCTCAAAGTAGCACTTGTTTAGGGCGAAATCTTGGAATTCCATCGAAAATCTACGGGTGGACCTACGTCTTTGAAATAAGAAGGGGAGCGACACGAAAAGTGCATAGGAAGTTAGGGTGGATAGGTTAGATGTTGGTAGGATCAATTACATTGCGTTCCCCAAACCGTTAATATATGTTTGGATGTGACAATAGAGCTGCGAGGGCGCTAATTTTAGCGCGAACTCAAAACAATGAGAAGTTTCCAATCACGCTATAGAATCGACCTAGACTTTTTCACGGTTTGCGAATCAAATGCCTAACCCTAGAGAACCTAAATTTGAATAAGTGGACCATTAGAGTTTTTCTAAGAATCACTTGTCATAGGCCTCAAAGTAGCACTTGTTTGGAGTGAAATCTTAGAATTCATTGAAAATATCCGTGTCAACCTACAAACCCGAAACAAGAAGGGGAGCGACACGAAAGGTGTTGGAAGTTAGGATGGATAGGTTAGATGTTGGTAGGATCAATTACATTGCGTTCCCCAACCATTTATATATATTTTACGGATGTGGATGATTTCGTATGAACTCAAAAGAAAGAGAAGTTTCCAATCCGGCTATAGAATCGAGCTAGACTTTTTCGCGGTTGTGAATCAAATGCCTCACCCTAGAGAACCTAAATTTGAAGAAGTGGGCCATTAGAGAGTTTTTCTAAGAATCACTTGTCGTAGGCCTCAAAGTAGCACTTGTTTAGGGCAAAATCTTGGAATTCCATCGAAAATCTACGGTGGACCTACGTCTTGAAAAAAGAAGGGGAACGACACGAAAGGTGCATAGGAAGTTAGGGTGGATAGGTTAGATGTTGGTAGGATCAATTACATTGCGTTCCCCAACCGTTAATATATATTTTACGGATGTGGATGATTTCAGCGCGAACTCAAAAAAAAGAGAAGTTTCAATCCGACTATAGAATCGAGCTAGACTTTTCACGGTTGTGAATCAAATGCCTCACCCTATAGAACCTAAATTTGAATAAGTGGACCATTAGAGTTTTTCTAAGAATCACTTGTCATAGGCTTCAAAGTAGCACTTGTTTAAAGTGAAATCTTGGAATTCATCGAAAATCTACGGTGGACCTACATACCGAAAACAAGAAGGGGGAATGACACGAAAAGGTACGTAGGAAGTTAGGGTGGATAGGTCGGATGTTGGTAGGATCAATTACATTGCATTCCCCAACCGTTAATATATATTTACGGATGTGGATGATTTATTGTGAACTCAAAAGAAAGAGAAGTTTCCAATCCGGCTATAGAATCGAACTAGACTTTTTTCGCGGTTGTGAATCAAATGCCTCACCCTAGAGAATCTAAATTTGAAGAAGTGGACCATTAGAGAGTTTTTCTAAGAATCACTTGTCATAGGCCTCAAAGTAGCATTTGTTTAGGGCGAAATCTTAGAATTCCATCAAAAATCTCTGGTGGACCTCGTCTTTGAAATAAGAAGGGGAACGACATGAAAGGTGCATAGGAAGTTAGGGTGGATAGGTTAGATGTTGGTAGGATCAATTACATTGCGTTCCCCCAACCGTTAATATATATTTACGGATGTGGATGATTCGGTTGCGAACTTAAAAGAAAGAGAAGTTTCCAATCCGACTATAGAATCGAGCTAGACTTTTTCGCGGTTGTGAATCAAATGCCTCACCCTAGAGAACCTAAATTTGAATAAGTGGACCATTAGAGTTTTTCTAAGAATAACTTGTCATAGGCTTCAAAGTAGCACTTGTTTAGAGTGAAATCTTGGAATTCATCGAAAATCTCGGTGGACCTACATGCGAAACAAGAAGGGGAGCGACACGAAAGGTGCGTAGGGAAGTTAGGGTGGATAGGTCGGATGTTGGTAGGATCAATTACATTGCATTCCCCAACCGTTAATATATATTTACGGATGTGGATGATTTATTGCGAACTCAAAAGAAAGAGAAGTTTCCAATCGGCTATAGAATCGAGCTAGATTTTTCGCGGTTGTGAATCAAATGCCTCACCCTAGAGAACCCAAATTTGAACAAGTGGACCATTAGAGAGTTTTTCTAAGAATCACTTGTCATAGGCCTCAAAGTAGCACTTGTTTAGGCGAAATCTTGGAATTCCATCGAAAATATCTGGGTGGACCTACGTCTTGAAATAAGAAGGGGCGCGACGAAAGGTGCATAGGAATTATGGGTGGATAGGTTAGATGTTGGTAGGATCAATTACATTGCGTTCCCCAATAGTTAATATATGTTTACGGATGTGACAATAGAGGCTGGCTGGCGCTAATTTATTGCGAACTCAAAACAAAGAGAAGTTTGCAATCCTGCTATAGAATCGAGCTAGACTTTTCGCGGTTGTGAATCAAATGCCTCACCCTAGAGAATCTAAATTTGAAGAAGTGGACCATTAGAGAGTTTTTCTAAGAATCACTTGTCATAGGCCTCAAAGTAGCATTTGTTTAGGGCGGCGAAATCTTAGAATTCCATGGATTATCTCTAGTGGACCTACGTCTTGAAATAAGAAGGAAGCGACACGAAAGGTGCATAGGAAGTTAGGGTGGATAGGTTAGATGTTGGTAGGATCAATTACATTGCGTTCCCCAAACCGTTAATATATATTTACGGATGTGGATGATTTCAGTGAACTCAAAAAAAGAGAAGTTTCCAATCAGGCTATAGAATCGAGCTAGACTTTTTATTTGTTGTGAATCAAATACCTCACCCTAGAGAACCTAAATTTGAAGAAGTGGACCATTAGAGAATTTTTCTAAGAATCACTTGTCATAGGCCTCAAAGTAGCACTTGTTTAGGGCGAAATCTTGGAATTCCATCGAAAATCTACGGTGGACCTACGTCTTTGAAATAAGAAGGGAGCGACACGAAAAGTGCATAGGAAGTTAGGGTGGATAGGTTAGATGTTGGTAGGATCAATTACATTGCGTTCCCCAACCATTAATATATGTTTACGGATGTGACAATAGAGGATTTTGCGCGCTAATTTCAGCGCAAACTCAAAACAATGAGAAGTTTCCAATACGCTATAGAATCGAGCTAGACTTTTTCGCGGTTGTGAATCAAATGCCTCACCCTAGAGAACCTAAATTTGAAGAAGTCGACCATTAGAGAGTTTTTCTAAGAATCACTTGTCAAAGGCCTCAAAGTAGCACTTGTTTAGGGCGAAATCTTGGAATTCCATCGAAAATCTACGGTGGACCTACGTACGAAATAAGAAGGGAGCGACACGGAAGGTGCATAGGAAGTGAGGGTGGATAGGTTAGATGTTGGTAGGATCAATTACATTGCGTTCCCCAACCGTTAATATATCTTTACGGATGTGGATGTTTTCGGTAGCGAACTCAAAAGAAAGAGAAGTTTCAATTCGGCTATACAATCGAGCTAGACTTTTTTCGCGGTTGTGAATCAAATGCCTCACCCTAGAGAACCTAAAAGTTGAACAAAGTGGACCATTAGAGCGTTTTCTAAGAATCACTTGTCATAGGCCTCAAAGTAGCACTTGTTTAGGGCGAAATCTTGGAATTCCATCGAAAATATCTGGTGGACCTACGTCTTGAAATAAGAAGGGAGCGACACGAGAAGGTGCATAGGAAGTAAGGGTGGATAGGTTAGATGTTGGTAGGATCAATTACATTGCGTTCCCCAACCGTTAATATATGTTTTGGATGTGACAATAGAGGCTGGCTGGCGCTAATTTTGTGAACTCAAAACAAAGAGAAGTTTCAATTTGCTATAGAATCGAGCTAGACTTTTTTTCGCGGTTGTGAATCAAATGCCTCACCCAAGAGAACCTAAATTTGAACAAGTGGACCATTAGAGAGTTTTTCTAAGAATCACTTGTCATAGGCCTCAAAGTAGCACTTGTTTAGGCGAAATTTTGGAATTCCATCAAAAATCTCTCTTTGGACCTACGTCTTGAAATAAGAAGGGGAGCGACACGAAGGTGCATAGGAAGTTAGGGTGGATAGTTTAGATGTTGGTAGGATCAATTACATTGCGTTCCCCAACCGTTAATATATGTTTTGGATGTGACAATAGAGAGGCCGGCGCTAATTTCGTAGCGAACTCAAAACAAAGAGATGTTTGCAATCTGCTATAGAATCGAGCTAGACTTTTTCGCGGTTGTGAATCAAATGCCTCACCCTAGAGAACCTAAATTTGAATAAGTGCACCACTAGAGAGTTTTCTAAGAATCACTTGTCATAGGCCTCAAAGTAGCATTTGTTTAGGGCGAAATCTTAGAATTCCATCGATTATCTACGGTGGACCTACGTCTTTGAAATAAGAGGGGAGCGACACGAAAGGTGCATAGGAAGTTAGGGTGGATAGGTTAGATGTTGGTAGGATCAATTACATTGCGTTCCCCAACCGTTAATATATATTTACGGATGTGGATGATTTGTGCTTGAACTCAAAAGAAAGAGAAGTTTCCAATCAGGCTATAGAATCGAGCTAGACTTTTTATTTGTTGTGAATCAAATACCTCACCCTAGAGAACCTAAATTTGAAGAAGTGGACCATTAGAGAATTTTTCTAAGAATCACTTGTCATAGGCCTCAAAGTAGCACTTGTTTAGGGGCGAAATCTTGGAATTCCATCGAAAATCTACGGTGGACCTACGTGCAGAAATAAGAAGGGGAACGACACGAAAAGTGCATAGGAAGTTAGGGTGGATAGGTTAGATGTTGGTAGGATCAATTACATTGCGTTCCCCAACCATTAATATATGTTTCTGGATGTGACAATAGAGACTACAGGCGCTAATTTCAGCGCAAACTCAAAACAATGAGAAGTTTCCAATTCTGCTATAGAATCGAGCTAGACTTTTTGCGGTTGTGAATCAAATGCCTCACCCTAGAGAACCTAAATTTGAAGAAGTCGACCATTAGAGAGTTTTTCTAAGAATCACTTGTCAAAGGCCTCAAAGTAGCACTTGTTTAGGGCGAAATCTTGGAATTCCATCGAAAATCTCTGGTGGACCTACGTACCGAAATAAGAAGGGGAACGACACGGAAGGTGCATAGGAAGTGAGGGTGGATAGGTTAGATGTTGGTAGGATCAATTACATTCGTTCCCCAACCGTTAATATATCTTTACGGATGTGGATGTTTTCAGCGCGAACTCAAAAGAAAGAGAAGTTTCCAATTCGGCTATACAATCGAGCTAGACTTTTTCGCGGTTGTGAATCAAATGCCTCACCCTAGAGAACCTAAAGTTGAACAAGTGGACCATTAGAGCGTTTTTCTAAGAATCACTTGTCATAGGCCTCAAAGTAGCACTTGTTTAGGGGCGAAATCTTGGAATTCCATCGAAAATATCTGGTGGACCTACGTCTTTGAAATAAGAAGGGGGAGCGACACGAAAGGTGCATAGGAAGTAAGGGTGGATAGGTTAGATGTTGGTAGGATCAATTACATTGCGTTCCCCAACCGTTAATATATGTTTACGGATGTGACAATAGAGCTGGCGGGCGCTAATTTCTCTTGCGAACTCAAAACAAAAGAAGTTTCAATTTGCTATAGAATCGAGCTAGACTTTTTTTCGCGGTTGTGAATCAAATGCCTCACCCTAGAGAACCTAAATTTGAACAAGTGGACCATTAGAGTTTTTCTAAGAATCACTTGTCATAGGCCTCAAAGTAGCACTTGTTTAGGGGCGAAATTTTGGAATTCCATCAAAAATCTCTTGGACCTACGTCTTTGAAATAAGAAGGGGAGCGACACGAAAGGTGCAAAGGAAGTTAGGGTGGATAGGTTAGATGTTGGCGGGATCAATTACATTGCGTTCCCCAACCGTTAATATATGTTTACGGATGTGACAATAGAGGCTGGCGCTAATTTCAGCGAACTCAAAACAAAGAAGTTTGCAATCTGCTATAGAATCGAGCTAGACTTTTTCGCGGTTGTGAATCAAATGCCTCACCCTAGAGAATCTAAATTTGAAGAAGTGGACCATTAGAGAGTTTTTCTAAGAATCACTTGTCATAGGCCTCAAAGTAGCATTTGTTTAGGGGCGAAATCTTAGAATTCCATCGATTATCTCGGTGGACCTACGTCTTTGAAATAAGAAGGGGAGCGACACGAAAGGTGCATAGGAAGTTAGGGTGGATAGGTTAGATGTTGGTAGGATCAATTACATTCGTTCCCCAACCGTTAATATATATTTACGGATGTGGATGATTTCAGTAGCGAACTCAAAAGAAAGAGAAGTTTCCAATCCGGCTATAGAATCGAGCTAGACTTTTTTTGTTGTGAATCAAATACCTCACCCTAGAGAACCTAAATTTGAAGAAGTGGACCATTAGAGAATTTTTCTAAGAATCACTTGTCATAGGCCTCAAAGTAGCACTTGTTTAGGGGCGAAATCTTGGAATTCCATCGAAAATATCTGGTGGACCTACGTCTTTGAAATAAGAGGGGAGCGACACGAAAGGTGCATAGGAAGTAAGGGTGGATAGGTTAGATGTTGGTAGGATCAATTACATTGCGTTCCCCAACCGTTAATATATGTTTACGGATGTGACAATAGAGGCTGCGGCGGCAATTAATTTGCCTAGCGAACTCAAAACAAGAAGTTTCCAATTTGCTATAGAATCGAGCTAGACTTTTTTCGCGGTTGTGAATCAAATGCCTCACCCTAGAGAACCTAAATTTGAACAAGTGGACCATTAGAGAGTTTTTCTAAGAATCACTTGTCATAGGCCTCAAAGTAGCACTTGTTTAGGGGCGAAATTTTGGAATTCCATCAAAAATCTCTACTTTGGACCTACGTCTTTGAAATAAGAAGGGGAACGACACGAAAGGTGCATAGGAAGTTAGGGTGGATAGGTTAGATGTTGGTAGGATCAATTACATTGCGTTCCCCAACCGTTAATATATGTTTACGGATGTGACAATAGAGGCTGGCGGCGCGCTAATTTCAGCCTTGAACTCAAAACAAAAGAAGTTTGCAATCTGCTATAGAATCGAGCTAGACTTTTTCGCGGTTGTGAATCAAATGCCTCACCCTAGAGAATCTAAATTTGAAGAAGTGGACCATTAGAGTTTTTCTAAGAATCACTTGTCATAGGCCTCAAAGTAGCATTTGTTTAGGGGCGAAATCTTGGAATTCCATCGATTATCTACGGTGGACCTACGTCTTTGAAATAAGAAGGGGAGCGACACGAAAGGTGCATAGGAAGTTAGGGTGGATAGGTTAGATGTTGGTAGGATCAATTACATTGCGTTCCCCAACCGTTAATATATATTTACGGATGTGGATGATTTCGGTAGCGAACTCAAAAGAAAAGAAGTTTCCAATCCGGCTATAGAATCGAGCTAGACTTTTTTATTTGTTGTGAATCAAATACCTCACCCTAGAGAACCTAAATTTGAAGAAGTGGACCATTAGAGAATTTTTCTAAGAATCACTTGTCATAGGCCTCAAAGTAGCACTTGTTTAGGGGCGAAATCTTGGAATTCCATCGAAAATCTACGGTGGACCTACGTCTTGAAATAAGAAGGGGAACGACACGAAAAAGTGCATAGGAAGTTAGGGTGGATAGGTTAGATGTTGGTAGGATCAATTACATTGCGTTCCCCAACCATTAATATATGTTTACGGATGTGACAATAGAGGCTGCTAGGGCGCTAATTTCAGCGCAAACTCAAAACAATGAGAAGTTTCCAATTACGCTATAGAATCGAGCTAGACTTTTTCGCGGTTGTGAATCAAATGCCTCACCCTAGAGAACCTAAATTTGAAGAAGTCGACCATTAGAGTTTTTCTAAGAATCACTTGTCAAAAGGCCTCAAAGTAGCACTTGTTTAGGGCGAAATCTTGGAATTCCATCGAAAATCTCTGGTGGACCTACGTACCGAAATAAGAAGGGGAACGACACGGAAGGTGCATAGGAAGTGAGGGTGGATAGGTTAGATGTTGGTAGGATCAATTACATTGCGTTCCCCAACCGTTAATATATCTTTACGGATGTGGATGTTTTGGTAGCGAACTCAAAAAAGAGAAGTTTCAATTCGGCTATACAATCGAGCTAGACTTTTTTGCGGTTGTGAATCAAATGCCTCACCCTAGAGAACCTAAAGTTGAACAAAGTGGACCATTAGAGCGTTTTTCTAAGAATCACTTGTCATAGGCCTCAAAGTAGCACTTGTTTAGGGCGAAATCTTGGAATTCCATCGAAAATATCTGGTGGACCTACGTCTTTGAAATAAGAAGGGGAGCGACACGAAAGGTGCATAGGAAGTAAGGGTGGATAGGTTAGATGTTGGTAGGATCAATTACATTGCGTTCCCCAACCGTTAATATATGTTTGGATGTGACAATAGAGGCTGGCGGCGCTAATTTTGCTTGAACTCAAAACAAAAGAAGTTTCCAATTTGCTATAGAATCGAGCTAGACTTTTTCGCGGTTGTGAATCAAATGCCTCACCCAAGAGAACCTAAATTTGAACAAGTGGACCATTAGAGAGTTTTTCTAAGAATCACTTGTCATAGGCCTCAAAGTAGCACTTGTTTAGGGGCGAAATTTTGGAATTCCATCAAAAATCTCTCTTTGGACCTACGTCTTTGAAATAAGAAGGGGAGCGACACGAAAGGTGCATAGGAAGTTAGGGTGGATAGTTTAGATGTTGGTAGGATCAATTACATTGCGTTCCCCAACCGTTAATATATGTTTACGGATGTGACAATAGAGAGCTGCTTTGGCGCTAATTTAGCGAACTCAAAACAAAGAGATGTTTGCAATCCTGCTATAGAATCGAGCTAGACTTTTTCGCGGTTGTGAATCAAATGCCTCACCCTAGAGAACCTAAATTTGAATAAGTGCACCACTAGAGAGTTTTTCTAAGAATCACTTGTCATAGGCCTCAAAGTAGCATTTGTTTAGGGCGAAATCTTAGAATTCCATCGATTATCTACGGTGGACCTAAACGTCTTGAAATAAGAAGGGGAGCGACACGAAAGGTGCATAGGAAGTTAGGGTGGATAGGTTAGATGTTGGTAGGATCAATTACATTGCGTTCCCCAACCGTTAATATATATTTACGGATGTGGATGATTTATTTGTGAACTCAAAAGAAAGAGAAGTTTCCAATCCGGCTATAGAATCGAGCTAGACTTTTTTTTGTTGTGAATCAAATACCTCACCCTAGAGAACCTAAATTTGAAGAAGTGGACCATTAGAGAATTTTTTCTAAGAATCACTTGTCATAGGCCTCAAAGTAGCACTTGTTTAGGGGCGAAATCTTGGAATTCCATCGAAAATCTCTGGTGGACCTACGTGCAGAAATAAGAAGGGGAGCGACACGAAAGTGCATAGGAAGTTAGGGTGGATAGGTTAGATGTTGGTAGGATCAATTACATTCGTTCCCCAACCATTAATATATGTTTACGGATGTGACAATAGAGACTACGGCGCTAATTTCAGCGCAAACTCAAAACAATGAGAAGTTTCCAATTACGCTATAGAATCGAGCTAGACTTTTCGCGGTTGTGAATCAAATGCCTCACCCTAGAGAACCTAAATTTGAAGAAGTCGACCATTAGAGAGTTTTTCTAAGAATCACTTGTCAAAGGCCTCAAAGTAGCACTTGTTTAGGGGCGAAATCTTGGAATTCCATCGAAAATCTCTACGGTGGACCTACGTGCAGAAATAAGAAGGGGAGCGACACGGAAGGTGCATAGGAAGTGAGGGTGGATGGATAGGTTAGATGTTGGTAGGATCAATTACATTCGTTCCCCAACCGTTAATATATCTTTACGGATGTGGATGTTTTTCGGTAGCGAACTCAAAAGAAAGAGAAGTTTCAATTCGGCTATACAATCGAGCTAGACTTTTTCGCGGTTGTGAATCAAATGCCTCACCCTAGAGAACCTAAAGTTGAACAAGTGGACCATTAGAGCGTTTTTCTAAGAATCACTTGTCATAGGCCTCAAAGTAGCACTTGTTTAGGGGCGAAATCTTGGAATTCCATCGAAAATATCGGTGGACCTACGTCTTTGAAATAAGAAGGGGAGCGACACGAAAGGTGCATAGGAAGTAAGGGTGGATAGGTTAGATGTTGGTAGGATCAATTACATTGCGTTCCCCAACCGTTAATATATGTTTACGGATGTGACAATAGAGGCTATTTGGCGCTAATTTCGGCTTGAACTCAAAACAAAGAGAAGTTTGCAATCCTGCTATAGAATCGAGCTAGACTTTTTCGCGGTTGTGAATCAAATGCCTCACCCTAGAGAATCTAAATTTGAAGAAGTGGACCATTAGAGAGTTTTTCTAAGAATCACTTGTCATAGGCCTCAAAGTAGCATTTGTTTAGGGCGAAATCTTAGAATTCCATGGATTATCTCACGGTGGACCTACGTCTTGAAATAAGAAGAAGGAAGCGACACGAAAGGTGCATAGGAAGTTAGGGTGGATATGTTAGATGTTGGTAGGATCAATTACATTGCGTTCCCCAACCGTTAATATATAATTACGGATGTGGATGATTCGGTAGCGAACTCAAAAGAAAGAGAAGTTTCCAATCCGGCTATAGGATCGAGCTAGACTTTTTATTTGTTGTGAATCAAATACCTCACCCTAGAGAACCTAAATTTGAAGAAGTGGACCATTAGAGAATTTTTCTAAGAATCACTTGTCATAGGCCTCAAAGTAGCACTTGTTTAGGGCGAAATCTTTGGAATTCCATCGAAAATCTCCTGGTGGACCTACGTCTTTGAAATAAGAAGGGGAACGACACTAAAAAGTGCATAGGAAGTTAGGGTGGATAGGTTAGATGTTGGTAGGATCAATTACATTGCGTTCCCCAACCATTAATATATGTTTCGGATGTGACAATAGAGAGGCTTGGGCGCTAATTTCAGCGCAAACTCAAAACAATGAGAAGTTTCCAATTCTGCTATAGAATCGAGCTAGACTTTTTTCGCGGTTGTGAATCAAATGCCTCACCCTAGAGAACCTAAATTTGAAGAAGTCGACCATTAGAGAGTTTTCTAAGAATCACTTGTCAAAGGCCTCAAAGTAGCACTTGTTTAGGGGCGAAATCTTGGAATTCCATCGAAAATCTACGGTGGACCTACGTCTGCAGAAATAAGAAGGGGAGCGACACGGAAGGTGCATAGGAAGTGAGGGGTGGATAGGTTAGATGTTGGTAGGATCAATTACATTGCGTTCCCCAACCGTTAATATATCTTTCTGGATGTGGATGTTTTCAGCGCGAACTCAAAAGAAAGAGAAGTTTCCAATTCGGCTATACAATCGAGCTAGACTTTTTCGCGGTTGTGAATCAAATGCCTCACCCTAGAGAACCTAAAGTTGAACAAGTGGACCATTAGGCGTTTTTTTCTAAGAATCACTTGTCATAGGCCTCAAAGTAGCACTTGTTTGGGGCGAAATCTTGGAATTCCATTGAAAATATCTGAGGTGGACCTACGTCTTGAAATAAGAAGGGGAGCGACACGAAAGGTGCATAGGAAGTAAGGGTGGATAGGTTAGATGTTGGTAGGATCAATTACATTGCGTTCCCCAACCGTTAATATATGTTTACGGATGTGACAATAGAGAGGCTGGCGGCGCTAATTTCTCTTGCGAACTCAAAACAAAAGAAGTTTCCAATTTGCTATAGAATCGAGCTAGACTTTTCGCGGTTGTGAATCAAATGCCTCACCTAGAGAACCTAAATTTGAACAAGTGGACCATTAGAGTTTTTCTAAGAATCACTTGTCATAGGCCTCAAAGTAGCACTTGTTTAGGGGCGAAATTTTGGAATTCCATCAAAAATCTCTCGGTGGACCTACGTCTTGAAATAAGAAGGGAGCGACACGAAAGGTGCATAGGAAGTTAGGGTGGATAGGTTAGATGTTGGTAGGATCAATTACATTGCGTTCCCCAACCGTTAATATATGTTTACGGATGTGACAATAGAGAGGCTGGTGGCGCTAATTTCGTAGCGAACTCAAAACAAAGAGAAGTTTGCAATCTGCTATAGAATCGAGCTAGACTTTTTCGCGGTTGTGAATCAAATGCCTCACCCTAGAGAATCTAAATTTGAAGAAGTGGACCATTAGAGAGTTTTTCTAAGAATCACTTGTCACAGGCCTCAAAGTAGCATTTGTTTAGGGGCGAAATCTTAGAATTCCATCGATTATCTCGAGGTGGACCTACGTCTTTGAAATAAGAAGTGGAGCGACACGAAAGGTGCATAGGAAGTTAGGGTGGATAGGTTAGATGTTGGTAGGATCAATTACATTGCGTTCCCCAACCGTTAATATATATTTACGGATGTGGATGATTTCAGAGCGAACTCAAAAGAAAGAGAAGTTTCCAATCCGGCTATAGAATCGAAGCTAGACTTTTTTATTTGTTGTGAATCAAATACCTCACCCTAGAGAACCTAAATTTGAAGAAGTGGACCATTAGAGAATTTTTCTAAGAATCACTTGTCATAGGCCTCAAAGTAGCACTTGTTTAGGGGCGAAATCTTGGAATTCCATCGAAAATATCTGGTGGACCTACGTCTTTGAAATAAGAAGGGGCGACACGAAAAGTGCATAGGAAGTTAGGGTGGATAGGTTAGATGTTGGTAGGATCAATTACATTGCGTTCCCCAACCATTAATATATGTTTCTGGATGTGACAATAGAGACTGCAGGCGCTAATTTCAGCGCAAACTCAAAACAATGAGAAGTTTCCAATTCTGCTATAAAATCGAGCTAGACTTTTTCGCGGTTGTGAATCAAATGCCTCACCCTAGAGAACCTAAATTTGAAGAAGTCGACCATTAGAGTTTTTTTCTAAGAATCACTTGTCAAAGGCCTCAAAGTAGCACTTGTTTAGGTGAAATCTTGGAATTCCATCGAAAATCTCGGTGGACCTACGCACCGAAATAAGAAGGGAACGACACGGAAAGTGCATAGGAAGTGAGGGTGGATAGGTTAGATGTTGGTAGGATCAATTACATTGCGTTCCCCAACCGTTAATATATCTTTACGGATGTGGATGTTTTCGAGTAGCGAACTCAAAAAAGAAAGAGAAGTTTCAATTCGGCTATACAATCGAGCTAGACTTTTTTCGGTTTGTGAATCAAATGCCTCACCCTAGAGAACCTAAATTTGAAGAAGTCGACCATTAGAGAGTTTTTCTAAGAATCACTTGTCATAGGCCTCAAAGTAGCACTTGTTTAGGGGCGAAATCTTAGAATTACATCGAAAATCTACGGTGGACCTATGTCTTGAAATAAGAAGGGGAGCGACACGAAAGGTGCATGGGAAGTTAGGGTGGATAGGTTAGATGTTGGTAGGATCAATTACATTCGTTCCCCAAAGTTAATATATGTTTACGGATGTGACAATAGAGGCTGGCGGCCCTAATTTCGCGCGAACTCAAAAACAAAGAGGAGTTTCAATCTGCTATAGAATCGAGCTTTTTTTTTTCGCGGTTGTGAATCAAATGCCTCACCCTAGAGAACCTAAATTTGAAGAAGTCGACCATTAGAGAGTTTTTCTAAGAATCACTTGTCATAGGCCTCAAAGTAGCACTTGTTTAGGCGAAATCTTGGAATTCCATCGAAAATCTCTAGTGGACCTACGTCATAGAAATAAGAAGGGGAACTACGAAAGGTGCATAGGAAGTTAGGGTGGATAGGTTAGATGTTGGTAGGATCAATTACATTGCGTTCCCCATTTGTTAATATATGTTTACGGATGTGACAATAGAGGCGCTGGGGCGCTAATTTTTGCGAACTCAAAACAATGAGAAGTTTCCAATCTGCTATAGAATCGAGCTAGACTTTTTGCGGTTGTGAATCAAATGCCTAACCCTAGAGAACGTAAATTTGAATAAGTGGACCGTTAGAGAGTTTTTCTAAGAATCACTTGTCATAGGCCTCAAAGTAGCACTTGTTTAGAGTGAAATCTTGGAATTCATTGAAAATATCTGTGTCAACCTACATGCGAAACAAGAAGGGGGCGACACGAAAGGTACGGAGGAAGTTAGGGTGGATAGGTTAGATGTTGGTAGGATCAATTACATTCGTTCCCCAACCGTTTATATATATTTACGGATGTGGATGATTTCGGCGCGAACTCAAAAGAAGAGAAGTTTCAATCGAGGCTATAGAATCGAGCTAGACTTTTTCGCGGTTGTGAATCAAATGCCTCACCCTAAAGAACCTAAATTTGAAGAAGTGGACCATTAGAGTTTTCTAAGTATCACTTGTCATAAGGCTCAAAGTAGCACTTGTTTAGGGAGAAATCTTGGAATTCCATCGAAAATCTACGGAGGACCTACGTCTTGAAATAAGAAGGGGCGACGACACGAAAGGTGCATAGGAAGTTTGGGTGGATAGGTTAGATGTTGGTAGGATCAATTATATTGCGTTCCCCAACCGTTAATATATGTTCTGGATGTGACAATAGAGAGGCTGGGCGCTAATTTCTCTTGTGAACTCAAAACAAAGAGAAGTTTCCAATCCTGCTATAGAATCGAGCTAGACTTTTTCGCGGTTGTGAATCAAATGCCTAACCCTAGAGAACCTAAATTTGAATAAGTGGACCATTAGAGAGTTTTTCTAAGAATCACTTGTCATAGGCTTCAAAATAGCACTTGTTTAGAGTGAAATCTTGGAATTCAT